>MJUU01031401.1:0-24104 GCA_002080025.1 Modiolus philippinarum | reverse complement strand
AAAATCGTAAATATCGGATTGTACATTTACTTAAATCGTGCTTGCAAATTTATTTATCCAACAATTTTTTTGAAAATTTGCTATTTTATTGAAAAATTAATTTCGAATGCATTGATGTAAAGAAAGTCCTTAGCAACCGTGCTCGTTTTCAAGATATATCGCTTTGAATGATAGATTTTGATTTAAAAATGCGTTTTTCCGGCGACGTTACTGAAGACGTTGCTTTATGGCACTAACGATTATCTTTTT
Organism: Modiolus philippinarum; assembly: GCA_002080025.1. Taxonomy (NCBI): domain Eukaryota; kingdom Metazoa; phylum Mollusca; class Bivalvia; order Mytilida; family Modiolidae; genus Modiolus; species Modiolus philippinarum. The sequence continues at coordinate 23,855 of MJUU01031401.1, read as the reverse complement.
TTTTGCGTTTGTTGACTTCAGTAGACTGTTGTCGTTTTATAAACACCAACATTCATCAGAAAACCGAATACAAATAAGACTTTACAGATCTTCCGATGAGATTGTCGCAATTAACCGTTGCAGTACAATAAATTTTAGTTCGATTATTACTTACCGAACTTATCAATTGTATATATAATATTTCAAAATCGTTCGAATTTATTATCTTTTTGCGCTTGACTATTGTATCAAACTTTAGATTTTTAAAAATAGAAGTAAAACGTACATTGCATCAATTTATATAAAATTAGAATAATGACAAACTCTGCCGGAAAGTATAGCCATTCAGCGATGAATTTTATCGAGGACGAGACTATGTTGGACCGTTTTCAAAATAAGCCCAAAAATCGTCAAAAATCGTGTTACTTGGTCTATGATAAATGTGCTTCATATGAAATAAAAATATAACGAAACAATAGATCGAAGTTGTTTTACACCTCGAAATACTCCGGATCCGGATATTTCTACGCAGAAGATGAATATTTTGCGATGCAAAGTAAGTTCTTTCATAGCTGTATAAAATAAACTTAACACATAATTACAAACTAACCATCCCAAAACAAAGAGAAAAAAATCCAGCGCAAAAAAAAATAAGGTAACTGCACATGTATATCGGGTACTATTTCGATGCTAGAGGGGTCGGCCCTTTTTCTATGATTTAAGCCCAGGATTTCGGGAAATAATTTTACCGTGAATCGGGATTTCATCAGTTTCTAAGTTTCTTTGTAGTTCGGGAATTCGTTAAAAAAAATTAAGCCGGGATTCCAGGATGAGGACCCCCCCCTGCCCTTCGATACTAGATTCAAAATACCTTTGGAACCAATTTGAAGGGGGTGGACATAGTAAAGAGAGACCACAAGAAAGGAGATAGGGGCGAGATAAAGGAGACCGAATTTGACGGGAGTAAGGAGAAAGACACCCACCTGTCCACCACCTCAAATTTACGGTGACTTCGATCGGTACTAAATTAAACACAATTGTAATAGTAAATACTGAAGTTACAAAAGCTTTGGCACAAAATTAAGATGAACTATAAAGGTAATAATTAAATTGACAGTAATTTCCGAAGAACATTATGCTAATTACCGAACTGAATTACTAATTAAATTTACAAATATTTCCGAACTAAATTAACAATAATTTCCGAACTGTATTTGTATCATCGTTACTAGATTACAGCAATTCGGTACAGAAAGGGGATGGCAAGACCATTTTTTGGGATGCTGGGATTAATCATTTGTAACTTCGGGAAATCGGATGGCCTTTTTTAGAGGCCGGGAATTCGGGATGAAATTGTCATCGGGACAAAAAAGAGCCATTTTTAGACCCGTGAAATCGTAATTTTATGGTAATTTTATTAACGGGACTGACAAAATTTGTTTTTTTTAAATACGATCTCAGTTCCGGGGCAAAATTCCGGGATTTCGGGATTTGCTCATTTTAATGACGGGAAATCGGGGTGAAAACGTACTATAGTTATATACAATACTAACATTACAGCAACTTCAGTGGGACTTTAACTTCTGTACGAAATGTACAATAACTTCGATACTAAACTTACAGTAACTTTTGACTTTTGGTATTAAATTCAATGTAACATCGGTAGAACATGTCGAATTTACAGAAACTTAGCTACAAAATTTACAAAAACTATACATGGTACTAAAATTACAGGACGGTTAAAGTACTAAATTTAAACAGTAATATCCGACATGAATTGACAGTATTTACAGTAATTTCCGAACTGAATTTACAATAACTTCGGCATTAAAATTATAGCGTAACTTTGTCACTAAATTTACTGTAATTTCGATATTTATTGATATTCATTTTTTCTTTTATTTCTCTTGTTTATATTTGCGTTTTTTATTCACTCAAACCTTTTTAAATCTTAAATGAGAAGGATTCAAAGTCGGCTAAAATTAGCAAAGGACTTTTATTACAACTGGTTATTGAAAATTATGCACTATTTTATAAATATCAGTTATTCTCCCTATAAATATCAGTTATTCTCCCTCGTGTCTATCTGTTACTGTATGAATAAATGAACATCGTAATGAACCTGACATTTCAAAGTATATAACAGCACTAACAGTTCCAAAATCTTTCACCGGTCTTATTGTACTGTCTGGACAATTTCTAAAATATCTGGACTGACCATTTATACATTTCTATTGAAAATTTCAAGTCAAAAGACCCATCACGATAACATTGATCTCGATAACATTTGGACGCCGTCCATTTTTCAATCATGACGTTACTAACGAGGCACGTCATTACTCCCGTAATCCGCTAGAGGCGTTGAATTACGTACACTTCGCCTTAAAATAAACGTGGCGGAAAAAAACGCGTATGATTGATGGCGCAAGTGTTTCTGTGACAGCTTTTCATCCACCAGCAGATTCGTCAACGAACGGGACTTTATAGGGACATCATATATATTATTATGTATTCAAAGACAATTTTTAATATGATGTAACAAAATGACATTTTTAAGACGGTGAAATAAAAAAAGCCTTTCCATTTAATATTGAGAGTGAAGCGGGGGAAACTTATAGGGGATCGTTCGTGATTGGAAGCGATAATAGACTTTACTGAAAACACTGCTTAGCCCAAACTACGGGTGTGACACGGGAAACACTGAAAAAAAAACATCTTGGATATGGAAACAGAGTTTTTAAGAGTCTTTGTTAAATCCCCCCTCGTGAAACGGGAAAGTTGAGAAAAAATTGTGGAATTTCGGGAAAGGGCCCCCACAGTCCTAGTTGTGACCATATATATACAGCTTCAAAAGTTTTAAGCCTGATGGAAATACTCCCATTTGGTAATTCATGGGAAAGGCGAGACCCACATGATTTTCGGGACCTCTGGATTTCTCATTTGTAACTTCGGAAAATCGGATAACCCCTATTTTAAGGCCACACATTCGGAATGAAAATACCCATTTGGATACCCGAATACAGGCATGCTTTTAACCATGGAAAATCACGATTTTCAGTCCAAAATAAAACGGGATTGGAAAAAAGTGGTTTCATGGATAGATAAAAACACAAAGTTTATTATACTTGATCATATGTACGTGAATCAGAAATGAGCAAGCAATATGGGCAGTTCATTTACACATCGTATTCTTTTAAATTTTACATTTTGAAAGTTCAGTATACATGCATTAAATTTTCGAACACATTCATGCCAATAAACCTCTAGGAAAAATAGGCATTCTATGATTTCACGCATAGCGTCACGCTAGTGGCAAGGGTCATATTACAGCCTTCAGTGGTCAGTTAGTAGATCTCGGATAAATTTTATCAAACTTTTTTTATATTTGTTGTCCTGTTAATTTATTTGTAATATAATGAGATGGAAAATGTACCATGATTCGCGTTTTGATCACAAAATTCCACCAATTTATTGGCATGAACAGTTCTTCCGAGAGCCTGGATCTGAAGCCCGGAGCCCAGCGAGTGGAGTCCTGAGCCCTAGGTGCTGGAGCCTGGAGCCCTAATATTGGAGCCCGGGGCCCTCGTGTTGGGTCCAAATTAAAAAAAAAATGCAAATCCGGGACCCAGAATCCCCGTTATTCCCCAATCAATGCAATTAGTTATTTGAACTTTCTGATTTTTGTAAAAATGTTAACAGAATATGTGCCTATTAAGAATTAAAATTATTTTCTTGAAGGGAGTTCACTCTTGCACTGAAATCTCTTCTGTAAATGGCTTAAAAACTTTTCGGGAAAACTACGCTAATTCTTTTTTGTCAAGAGCAAATTGCTCTCAAAACTCGCCATATTCACACAGGATAATTATAAGTTTCTCGATGCGGTTAAAGCTGGATGCGGGGTCGGCTTTGGAGTAAACGGAAAGCGGGTCGGGTTTTTTAGTGAGCAGGAAAGGGATCATCGAAAATAAAAAATGCACGGGGAAATGGGAAATAATGTCGGAACCGCTTTAAGTTTACGTCGTGAACCGGGAAAAGGTTGCTGTTAAAGAGTGTAAAATATTTCTAGTCCCATTAATACAAATATAAAAATTCCCGTGTATTGACATTATTAAACGAAAATTCCAGCTAAAGTGGACACGGGGGGGGGGGGGGGGGGGGGGCGAGGTTCGTGTCGTGTCACCGATTTGTTTAGTACTATGAAATGTTGTTTGGACACTCTAATGACTAGATTAACACCACAAAAAGAACTCTATTTAGGGGTAAAGTCGGTGCAATTTAAAATGCAACCACTGGGGAACTTCATGCCGAGCTTTCCCAGGCAAAAGGTTCGCTTTTCTATATAATCAGCGATTTCAACTGGTAATTGAAACTGCATGGTCAAGCTGGTATACATTTGTCATAAACTTTCGACATGTCGTTTCTGTGGCAATTGTCCTTCATGCCAGCAGCTAAGAAAAGGACGCTAACTCTCCTCAAAAGACAAAAACTACCGCACAAAAGAAAGTCAAGAAACCAAGGAAGAAGTGAAGTCAAGAGCTTATCTCTTACATATGCAGACAAAAGTCCTTCTAAGAACTACTAAACTTCTCAGAAAGAATATTTATAGTTGTTATATCAGCAATTTTCAATGTCAAAAATAGCTTTTCCCTTTGTATAGTGTATTTTCTCTTTCTTACTTATTCCCTTTTCCCCTTTTTTGTACTGATTTTATTTACTTATTTATTTATCTCTTTATTAATATTTTTTCAATTGGTCCTTCTCGATTTTAATATTTCATTCTTTGTTGGCTCCGGGCTCCAACACAAGGGCTCCGGGCTCGTACACTAGGGCTCCGAGCTCAAGCACTAGGGATCTAGGCTCCAACACTAGGATTCCGAGCTCCAATAAAAGGGCACCGGGCTCTAACATTATGTCTCTGAGCTCCAAAGTACTGCTCCGGGCTCCAATACTATGGCTCTGGGTCTCACTCACTGGGCTCCAGACTTCAGCTTTGGGCTCTCAGAGAGCTGGGGTTATCCGATTTTCCGAAGTTGAAAATGGGAAAATCAGAAGTCCCGAAAATCATGTGGGTCTCGTCTTCCCCCTCTATTATTAAAAATGCATTACTGGGTAGCATGAAAATTTCATTCAACATTGTACAAAATGGGAGTTTTTTTCAATCTGGCTTATAAAACTTTTGGTGCTGTATATAGGAGATCACAATGGGGGTCCTTTCCCAAAATCTCCACTTTCCCGTTTTACGAGAGAGTGGGGGGGTTAATTAAAGACTCTTTAAAAACCCTGTTTCCCGATTCTAGGTGATTTTTTTTCAGTGTGCTGTATATAGGAGATCACAATGGGGGTCCTTTCCCAAAATCTCCACTTTCCCGTTTTACGAGAGAGTGGGGGTTAATTAAAGACTCTTTAAAAACCCTGCTTCCCGATTCTAGGTGATTTTTTTTCAGTGTTTCCTGCGTCACGTAAGCAGTATTTAGTAAAGTATATTATCGCTTCCAATCATGGATCCCCGTCAAGTTTTCAACGCTTCACTCTCACTTAAATGGAAAGGCTTTTTAATTTCACCGTCTTAAAAGTGTCATTTTGTTGCATCATATTAAAAATTGTCTTTGAAATACACAATAATATATATGATGTCCCTATAAAGTCCCGTTCGTGGACGAATCTGCTGGTGGATGAAAAGCTGTCACAGAAACACTCGCGCCATCTTTTGTCATAATTCAATCGTACGTGTTTTTTCCGCCACGTTTATTTTAAGCACATAAAAACAAAAATTGCATGAAAATACAAAGACAGAAGTTAAATATAAATGAAAGAATGTTGCACAATGAATACTTACTTTGAACACTTCTCTTTCAAATTATAAAACATGAAATTTTTCAAATTAACACGGTAGATATAATGTCGTGAAAGAAGATTTTAGAACTTAATGAACAAAGCATGGAAATGGGAACATTTAAAGAAAGAACAATTGAGTTTTTAGAAACAATAATATAAAATATAAAAACTGCAGAAGTACGGATGAAATAGGAACATTGAAAGAAAGAATATAAAATATGATAAAATGATATTATAGAATCTACAATATAGAATATATATCACACTTCAATGTGTAGTCATGGGAAGCCTCGTGCCTTTTTTGTTGTCTTCTCGGTCGAATTTTTTCTCACACTTAGTACAGCTGAACAAATGATTATTCTCTGAATGACTCTTCGCGTGTCGTTGTAAACTCCGCTTTTCGGTGTACGTCTTCGGGCATTTGTCACAAGCGAACATTTTAACTTCTGGTCAGCAGGTTGGCAGTCTGGCGACTGAGGAAGCTGGTCGGTCGCGCCTTTATATAATCAAAATCATTTGTATCGATGGCTGTGATTGGTCGGTTTATTTTGTAAGACGGTTTCTGATTGGTTGATTTTCCTGCATTCTGATTGGTCAATCCATTGTAAATGGAGGCTTCTGATTGCTTAAATTTCCAGCAATTTGATTGGTTCATATCATGTACAGCTTCAATCCACTTTTTGTTTCAAAAATGGTGACTTACTGAATGTTTACATCAAAAACACTATGAAACGTCAAATATGCCTATGAACTGACACAAAACATCAATGGCATTGATATGAACATAACGTTATCCATAAACCATGAATGAACACATAAAATATGGAAGCACTTTGATATGAAGACGTTAACAACAAATGGAAATAAACATCAAGTGATACTGTGGAAACAAATTGATACTGAAGATAATATGAAAACTAGTGTGAACTGAAATTCTAAAAGCGGAAGTATATAATCAGCTATGACTGTGAACTGACATTAACTATGAAAACAAATAGATACTGAAGACAATATGAACAATAAATACAAGCATCAATGATTAAAGATCAACATGAAGTGATACAACATATGAAAAACACACTGATATGAACAACAAATACAAGCATAAATGTTAACTAAGACTATAAAGCGATATAAAACATGTAAACATATGAACATTAACACGAATGTGAACACCAAATCTTAAGCATACAGTTAACTACGACTATAAAGTGATATTAAAACATATAAACATATGAATATTAACACTGATGTGAACCAAAAAATATAAACATAACTTCAGCTATTACAATAAAGTGACCCAAACTATGAAAACAAATTATAAATAGATACTGACGACAAAATGAACACCAAATACAAACAGAAATTTTAAACCATCAACATAAACTGACACAAGATATGTAAACATATGAACATTGACACGAATGTTAACACCAAAACACGACACATAACGTCAAGTATGAACACTAAAACAACAATAAACGACAACATAATGACATTGATATGAACTGTTCCATGAAAACATAATATGATATGTTAAATATAAACACAAACACAACAAAGCATGAAACCAAATGTGAACTTTGACATCAAAACATAACATGACAAATAAAATATGAACACACATACAACAAAACATGACAACATAATGATATGAACTGTTAAATGAAAACATAACAAGATACGTTAACTATGAGTATGAATGAACAAAAATATGTAAACATATGAACTTTATCTGCAAGAATGATATGAAACACAAACTATGAAAACAAATAGATACTGAAGACAAAATGAACAACAAATACATGCATAGATGTTAAAAGATCAACTTAAAGTAATACAAACTATTAAAACCTGTGAATGTGAACACCAAATACGAAGAGAAACATTGAAACATCAACATAATCTGACGCAAGATATGTAAACATATGAACATTGATACAAATATTAACACCAAACCATACACCTAACGTTAAGTATGACTATAAAGTGATATAAAAACATGTAAACATATGAACATTAACACTGATATGAACAAAAATATAATCAGAAACATTGAAATATCAAAATTAAACGACATTCATATGAACTTTAATGATAAAACTGAAACATAACTCGAAATGTCCAATGAATTGACAAACATTATGACAACATATAGTCATTGATATGAATATTTACACAAAAACAAAAGACAAAACTTAAAATATCAAGATCGTATGATATAAAACATTATAGATTAACCACATTCATGAGAACTTGAATATCAAAATACGACATGCAACATGAAATATGAACAAAAATACAAGCATTAATGTTAAAACATGAACACTAACTGATACAACATATGGAAACAAATCGATGTGAACACCAAATACAAGTAGAAATGTTGAACTATGGACATTAAACGACACAAGATATGTAAACATTCAAACATTGACATGAATGTTTATACCAAATTACGACACATAACGTTAAGTATGAAGACAAACACAACAATAAATGACAACAAATGCAAACTTGAACACCAAAACACAAAATGAAATGTAAAATATGAACACAAAGACAACAATACATGACGACATAAAGACATTAAAAGAACTGTTACATGAAAGCATAACATGATATATTAAACATGAACAATAACACAACAAAACATCATACCTTAACCATATTCATGTTAACTGTTACATGGAAACTTAATATGATATGTTAAATATGAACATAAATGCAACAAAGTTGAAAAATAAATCTAAACTTCTATATGAAAACACAACATGACACATTAAACATGAACATTAATACAACAAATTATGAAAAGAAATGCAAACTTGTACATGAAAATACAAACTGAAACGTTAAATATCAAGATTTGGTGACGCAAAACATTAAACATATCGATGTTTATGAAGACTTTAACACAAAAACACAATATGAAATGTAAAATATGAACATAATTACAACAATACATGACAACAAATGCAAACTTGAACACCAAAACGCAATATGAAACATGAAACATCAACATAATTACAACAAAATATGAAAATAAATGTGAACTTTTGACTATAAAGTGATACAAAACATTTAACTTAACCATATTCATATGAACTGTTACATGAAAACTTAAAACGTTAAATGTGACCACAGATACAACAAATAATGAAAAAAAATACAACAAATAATGAAAACAAATACAAAAATAATGAAAACAAATACAACAATACATGGCAACAAATGCAAACTTGAACACCAAAACGCAATATGAATCATGAAACATCATTATAATTACAACAAAATATGAAAATAAATGTGAACTTTGACTAAACATGAAAGCATATCGACATTAATGTAAATAAATTGAAATAAAACATCAAAATTTGGTACAGAAATGCCACAGCGCAGCAGTTATACATGGTATATGACACAACAGCAGCAAATTAAACGTCGTACATTTGTATATGACGCAGCAGCAGCAGCAGACAGACAGACAGACCCAAGAATTGACGAGAAGCAGCAGCAAAAACCCGTAAAAAGGCCAATAAAGACCACAAAAACGCAATGAATTCATCAAAATTACAACATGCGACATGAAAAAAGAACATTATTACACGAAATCATGTAAACTTTGACATCAAAATGCAATCTGAAACATGAAATTGATTAGAAATACAATACAACTTTTTACAAATGCAAACATGTACGTCGAAAACATCAAGATAAAATGAAATAACGTCAAATCTCGTACTGAACGAGACTTGTTAAAGGTAACAGATATCAACTTGACAGTGTGATCAATCGATTTAGAGGTATGAAGGTATCCACTTACTCATATATCATATGACTAAATTATCAATAGTTCGGATAAAGACTGATCTTGGGCCGATTTAGGACCGACTAGAGGCCGATCTTGGATTTGTAAGGGCCGATATCTCTAAAACAGTAGGTTCTAGGTCTTAACTACCTTAGCCAATCAGTTTAGATGACTAAAGATATCCCGAATCCATATATCATATGACTATAGTATTAATAGTTAAGAAAACCAATATAGGGCCGATCTAGGACCGACTAGGGCCGAGCTCAATTTTTACGGGTGGATATCTCTATAACAGTAGGTTTAAGGCCCCAAATACGTATACCAAACGATTTAGAACTATGAATTAACCCCAAATTCATATATGATATGAACCTATTACGAATAGTATTGATTAAGTCCGATCTAGGGCCGACTAGGTCCGATCTCAAATCTAAAGGTGCCGATAACTTTATAACAGTACTTCAAAGCATCCCTTGGAGTAACCCTTAATTTTTTAGTATTGTTTGCGTATTTTCTTGCTGTTGTGATGTCATACTAGGGTAAATCGGGGTCGCTGAATCGATTGGTGCAGAACGAGATATCGGCCCTAAACGGCCCTCTTTCGGCCCCAACCCTTACTAATGCCATTTCTGAATATACATTATGTCTGAAACTAAAAGGTGTACATACTCTTTGTTGATAATACATAAATCATTATTTAATCGACCATTATTAAATATATATTTAGATTTTTACGACCCTAAAGTCGAAATTGTGAAAAAAATCTAAAAGTCCGAAAATTTCTATTTTTCAAAAATTTTATTCCGAAAATCCAAATTTTATGGACTTTAATGGTTTTATTTTTCAACATTGTATCACTCCTGATAAGTTAGGCTGGATCAAATAACGAGGGTTGTTTATCTGAAAGGAATTGACACCCTAAATCGTCATTTTCGCATTTTTTGCAAGGAGGGGGGACATTTTTTGTATCCCTAGATCATAAAAACGGCGTGAAGTGCCCAAACTTATGTTCAGTGTAAGGATATTAAATTAGCTTTAATCTAGTACCAAATTTCAGTAAATATGGCGCTTAAAAGATGAAACTTTGGATAAAACGAAAATACAAGAATTTTTCATGGTGTACTATAAAAGTGGTCCTATACTGTCTATGTATCCAGGTTATGTTCGTGTTTACATGTTTTATTTGGGACAAGAAGGACTGAAAAAAATCGGACTGGTTTGGAAGTGGGGGGGGGGTTCACGGAAAGTGTTTCCAGCCCACGGACTATTATTTTTAATTCCGGGCTCATTTCAGTATGTAGTCTGCATTTTTTTATGGGAAGAAGAAATGTAAACAAGAGGCTCTCAAGAGCCTGTTTCGCTCACCTAAGCCATGGCTGACACATTAAGCCAAATAATCAAAATGTTTAAGGGTCTCATTTTCAAGTTTGTTTATAGACATTGATGTTATAAAATCCAAAATTTAACTATGTTTTCCACTGGCAGCTATTCTTTGTGGGGCGCAGACAAATAAACACCTTTCCTCGAAGACCATCTAAGGACCACTATGTCTCACTTTGGTTCTAATTGGCCTAGTATTTTCAGAGAAGATCTTTGAATGAATTCCAAGGTTCCAATTGGCCAAGTAGTTTCTGGGGAGATCTTTAAATACATTTCCCCATAGGGTCCAATGCTAAACTGTTTCTCGTTGGCCACCATCTTGGATATGATACGGACTAGCCAGACATTTTTTTAAAAGGGGCCACCTAAGGACCATTGTGACCAAGTTCGGTTCCAATTGGCCAAGTAGTTTCAGAGGAGAAGATCTTTGAACATAGGGTCCAATTTTTGACAAAGATCCCTGCTGGCGGCCACCTTGTATGACGGACACACTTTTTAAAGGGGACCACCCAAGGACTTTTATGACGAAGTTTGATTCCAACTGACACAGTGGTTTCAGAGAAAAAGATCTTTGAATGCTTTCCCATAGGGTCAAATGTTAAAATCATTTCCCGCTGGCGGCCATCTTGGATATGATACGGACTTGCCAGACAATTTTTTTGAAAGGAGCCACCTAACGACCATTGTGACAAGTTTGGTTCCAATTGGCCAAGTAGTTTCAGAGAGGATCTTTGAATATATGGTCCAATTTTCAACAAAGATCCCTGCTGGTGGTCATCTTGAATGACGTGCGGACTTGCGGGACACATTTTTAAAGGGGACCGCCCGACGACTATTGTGACCAAGTCTGGTTTCAACTGACACAGTGGTTTCAGAGAAAAAGATCTTTGAATGCATTCCCATAGGGTTCAATGTTAAATCATTACCCGATGGCGGTCATCTTGGATATGTTACGGACTTGAAAGACAATTTTTTTTAAAAGGGCCACCTAAGGACCATTGTGACCAAGTTTGGTTCCCGATTGGCCCAGCAGTTTCAGAGAAGATCTTTTGAATACAGGGTACAATTTTCAACAAAGATCCCCGCTGGCTGCCATCTTGGATGACATGCAGACTTGCCGGACACATTTTTAAAGGGGACCACCCAAGGACTATTGTGACCAAGTTTGGTTCAAGCAGTTTCAGAGAAGATGTTTGAATGAAAAGTTTTCGACGGACGGACGACGGACGCCAAGTGATGGCAAAAGCTCATCCTGGCTATAGCAAGGTTAGCTAAAAATTAGCTTCGTGTGTTTATCAACTCTTGCTGATTGATTGATATGGGGTTTAACGTCACTTTCAGCAGTATTTCAGGCATCTCATGACGGTTAGTTTTAGCGGTGGCGGAAGCAGGAGTGCCCAGAGAGAACCATCGACCTTGGGCAGGTAACTGACATACCTTATCACTTACGATTGTAAGTCGAGTGCACCCTTTTTTGTAATGTACAAAGTGGGGCGCGAACTCACACCGCAGTGGTGATAGACTACAGCGATTGTATAGTTAGTAGAACTACCTTAACGACTCGGCCACCCATGCCCCAACTCTTGCTGAAGCTCGTTTAATTATTGTTGTGTAATTAAATAGCTCGAGTTGATAGCTAGAGGCTCCCAGGAGCCTGTATCGCTCACCTGGCTTTCAGTTGCCACAATGAAGCTAACATTTTAAGTTATACAGTGAACTTAAGTCTCTCAAACTTTGTTAGCTCAAACACCACCAATATCTTGAACTGTATTTAAAGTCTGATCTTGCTTTAATATATTTCTTTGTTGCGCTTTTTTGACAAAAATGTACTTGCTTATGACCACTTTCAACACCAGTTTTGAAGTTGAGACATAATTTTGTAAATGGCGGTCAACAAAAATTTTCAAAACCATACTTTTAAGTTACCACATCAATATTTATTTGGAAACCAAATTTCATTGAAATAGGAAAATGTTGAATGTTGAATTTTCCCGCCTTTTTGGCGGCCATTTTGAAAATGGCGGTCAACAAACAATTTTCAACACGACTTTTGAAGTCGCAACATCAATATCCACTTGGACACCAAATTTCATTGAAATCAGACAATGTTGAATTTTCTTTTAAAGGGGCCACCTTGGTTTTCGGACTAATCGAACACAATTTTGAAACTGTTTACCCTGGTGATGATCCCGCCTTTTTTGGCAGCCATTTTAAAATGGCGGTCAGCGAACAATTCAATATCCACTTGGAAACCAAATTTCATTGAAATTTTTAACATTGCTTTGAATTTGTGACATCAATACCCATTTGGAAACCAAATTCCATTGAAATTGGACAATGTTAAATTTTCTAGCCTTTTTTGGCGGCCATTTTGAAAATGGAGGTCAACAAACAATTTTCAGCATCTGTTTTGAAGTCGCAACATCAATATCCATTTGGAACCCAAATTTCATTGAAATCGGACAATGTTGAATTTCCCCGCCTTTTGTGGAAGCCATTTTGAAAATGGCGGTCAACGAAACAATTTTAACATTGGTTTAAATTTGCGACATCAAAACCTATTTGGAAACCAAATTCCATTGAAATTGGACAATGTTTAATTTTCCCGCCTTTTGTGGCAGCCATTTTGAAAATGGTGGGCAACGAACAATTTCTCAAATATTGGTTTGAATTTGCGACATCAAAACCTATTTGGAAACCAAATTCTATTGAAATTGGACAATGTTGAATTTTCCCGCCTTTTTTCGCCTTTAATCGAACACAATTTTGAAACTGTTTACCCTGGTGATGATCTCGGGCCAAGTTTGTTAACAATTGGCCCAGTGGTTTCTGAGAACATTTTTTAAATTGATGACAAAAAGTATCAAATTTCTTAAATTTGACCAATAAAGGGCCAAAACTCTTATATGGGCGGTCAGATTTTCTTCAAAATTTCAAGGTTGGTAGATCTTGATATGCTGAACATTTTTGCAATTCAAAGTTGACCTTTATCTTTTATAGTTTTTGTGATAAAAAATATCAAAATTTTGAAATTTTCACGGAAAAAGGGCAATAACTCTAAGACGGATTTTCTTCAAAATTGCAGGGCAGGTAGATCTTGTCATGCTGATCACCTTTACTCCTGTCAGATTTTTGATATCTGTAATGGTTTTTGAGTTATTTGCCAAAAACAGCAATTTACCCCCTATGTGCTATTTTTAGTAACGACAGCCATGTTGTTTGGTCCTCGGACTAATTGAATTCAATTTTGAATCTAGATACCCTGGTGATGATTCACGTCAAGTTTGGTTAAAATTGGCATAGCGGTTTCAGAGGAGAAGATTTTTGAAAAAGTTTACGACGGACGGACGGACGGCGGACGCCGACGGACGCCAAGTGATGGCAATAGCTCACATGGCCTTTTAGGCCAGGTGAACTAAAAAGCGATATACAAGTCTAACTCATAATGAAACCTATAATTGTATAATTTACAATTTTATTCTGATTTCAAAGAGGTACATCACAATACAAACCCTGTACCAAAAGCTGAATTCCAATTAACAGTCTTGTTTTTTTTTCAACACAATCTAAAACAATACATTTGCCTCATCCACAAGTTATATTTGATCTTGTGATGTACTTGTAGTAGTGGAGCAACTGGAGTCAAATTCTTAAGCTTTTAATCAACCAACCTAACATCAGGCTACATTATTCATCATTTGAAAGATAATTTTGTTCTCTATCCATTTTTACCGTTCGTCAAATTGGGAAGTGGTCACGATTTTTTCTAAATGAAGGTCAAGGGTCAAACATTTGAAATTCTGGTAAGCTCATTTCAGTCACATTTCAATCAATAATTTCAACGTGAAGTTAAAAAATTGAGTTTAATGATATATGATCCATTGATAACAATTTAGATCATATTTTTACATAAAGCGATCCACAGGGTACGAATTTATGAACACGACTTACCCTCTATATACTAGTAACTAGTTTTTGAAATGACCTTGCTTTTTGAACTTTGAAATTAACATAAATTCCTACGACATATTATATAAATGTTTTCAGTCAAATGAAAGCGAGACTTAATTTGTCATTCTTCTGACAACTTAGCTCATTATTGACCATAAAATGGACTCAAAAGCTCAGACTTACGAACTGGCATAGATAAAAGTAATTTCTTGTTAATTAGACGGAATAAATTATGCCTATCTACAAACCACGAAAAGGTGACAGACAATATGGCAGGAAGTTTTTCAGTTTTAAGAAATGCATTTTGCATATTTTGGGGAATTTTTAGTACTTTTCATATTTTTTTCTATGTTCCTTCACTAAAGGCCCTAAACCAGTTTTGTTCACCAGGAAAATGTATATTGATTTTCTGCAAGATTTAATCTGCACATATAAAGATAGAAACTTGGGTAGCAAACAACGGCATTCCAATACCGAAGGAACAAAGGTTGTGGTTATTACAAAAATCAAAGTCCAGATATATGGATAATACAAGAATACAGAAAAACAAGGGGGAAACGACTACAAATAACGAAGTACCGAAGTTACTGTGAATTTAAATTCTGCATATGCGCATTTCGACAACTTATGTCTCTTCAGTGCAGATAAAATTTAAATGTTTGGAAGACCATGAACTCAAAGATGTTTCAAAACTGATAGAGAACAAATAACCAATATGATCTAAATTTAAAGCCAAAATCAGCTAAGGACAGAGCTTTGCATGAGGGAGATACTCCTTAGATTTCAACAAAATTTACAAAAATTTAGATATTGCAAGGTTTCAAAAAGAATCGGCTTTCGGGTCAGCACCGAAGTACTGACTACTGGGCTGGTGAATACAAATCACAACATTCAGAACTAAGGCACTTCTATAGTGTGAATTCCTAAAAAGCCGCGAGTGACATCATGTGCTCCGAAAGGGTAAGCATGTCCTGTCCCGCTGGCGACAAAGGTATCACGATCATTAGGCATTTACTGTTTTTTTAAGATTGTGTGGTGGCAGATAAGTACATGTTATTTTCTAACCCTTAAACGAAACCCATTTAAAATCCATTGTATGTGTTACCTCTCTATAAACCCTCAAACAGTACGAAGGTAAAAATTTGAAAAGCTCTTGAAAATCACTAAAGTCAATTATTAATATTAACAAGGACAAATCGGTGGCACACACTTCCCTTATGGAGTAACGGTATGACATACAAGACAACACCTAAAACAAAAGCACCGACACTGAAGTCCCATAAAAACTAAGTGTGACATCGGTTGCTCCGGAACGGTTAGTATGTCCTGCTCGCCAGCGGCACCGTCACACTATCATTGAGTCAATCCAGGGTCAAATCAAATCTGCAATACGTGAAATCTAGCTAAAAATGTCCGTTTTCATTTGGGACACCGACACTTAGTATCTTTCAGAGATGTTATGGTGACGGCGATAGAATTTCTGGAGGAATGAAAGTAACCAAAAAAAAAATCCCTGACTCTGCAGCTTTTTGCAAAGTGTTTCTGCTCTTTTCAAAAGTTCACTGTATAAATATAAAAATACCCAAGCTGTAGAAAAACAGTGAATTTTATTATGATGTACACGTGTTTGAAGGAGTAACCTCTCATTGGAATATAATAGAAAGCCATTATACAAAACATAGATAGAAGTACTGATTACAAGTACTCCTTACTGAAAATGTAGATATAGTAGACCAATTCCATTACCAAGGACATCCATAGAGTGCAATACACGGAATAAAGCCTCAATATTATGAGGGGTTAGAATTTTGATAAAATGCAGTAAATATATAAAATCCAAGGTGGTAAAGTTTCATGTCAGACGAGTCTGACTACTGGGCTGGTGAATGCCCTTGGGGACCTCTAGTCCACCAGCAGTTACATCGACCCAGTGGTTTCAAAAAGTTGAAAAAAAACAGTGAATTTTGTTATGCTGTTCAAGTGTTTCAAGGAGTAACCATTCATCAGCAGTGTTTGAATGGAATAATATTGAAGCCAACTACATGTTCGGCAGTAACAAATCACCTGTGAAATATACACGCCATATGCTTGAGATGTTTGAGATGAGTGCTGCTTAGAAAAGGAAAGGTCACAATTTGGAAGTTAAAATCACCACGTTTGTCATAAAGCTTAGATTTCAAACGTACATCTTCATCACTGCGCAACTAAAGATCTACCTAGTTACGAAGCTAAAGTAGGTTTATCAGTAGTATCTTTTTAGTTCATTTGGACATTCCTTAAATCCCAGGTTGGATTTTTAAGAGACTTTACATCGCGTATCTAGGAAGACATTCCCGTGTTATGAGCAGAACTTCAGTTGCACAGAAATTTGTCGTTGTCAAGGTACAAAAATTGTAAAAACCACGGTCAAAATCTGAAGATGAATCTTAATTATATGAAAAACTCGTATAGTACATAGTAAATAGTAGTGACGGTCTGTGAAGTGTTTCTTCGCTGCAACCCGATTTCTTCAATGCATTTGAACATGCACATGTTACTTCTGCAATTAAAACAAAACGAAAACAACCCCCCCTCAAAAATAAATAAAAACATTTGTCTTAAACATACGTTTCTATAAATGTAATGTAATTTATTTCTTATGTTTACATGAAAACAAAATGTAAAAGAAAAATATGAAAAAAAAACACTTTCAAAAAAGTACAATCAAAGTGCTGACAGCACTGCTGGAAGTGTTGCTGTCATAGGAATAGATAAGAGTGGGACCAATCATAAAACTATACAAATTAATTCCCTTTTGTATGTGTTGTGGCATTATTTAGAAAGAGTCTGCTATCATGCGATGACCAATAATTCATTTTGGTTGTTCAGGTCAAAAATGTAACTCAGTTTTTCATTCAAAACCACTCATGTGAAGACAAATAAAGTCGTGTTACTTTTAGAAAATCTGCCATTTTAATCTGACATAAAGCTTCCAAGTGCACATATTGCTCCTTGTGAATCTGGGTGCTTATTATCTGTACAAATATTTTCCCCATTGATAGTCATTTTGGATAGGACCCACTGTCGTCATGCAATTTCGTAAGGAGATTATTCAAAGACCATTGTAACTAAATTTGGTTCTAAATACTACTTTTTGTGTTGTATATGTAGTGTTTGTGTTTTTTGTTGGCATGTAGTGTCCTTGGTCTTCTGTCTTCTTGCGTTCTTGCTTTTTGCCTAGTCTCTGGACTTTGATTTATGTAATCTTGTGCATTGTTCCTTCGGTATTCTACTGCCGTTGTCAAGTACTGATATTAGAATGTATTTTCCCCACAGGTTTTAATGTTAAAATAGTAATTCCCGCTGGCAGCCATCTTGGGTTGGATTCTGACCTGCAGGACACAATTTAGATTTATAAAGACAAACAAAAGGAATATTATGGCCACATTCGGTTTCACAGTTAAAATGCCGCCCAATATCAATATAAAATGTAGATTCACTGCTCATGGAACTCCTGGATAGGGCATAGGCTTAAAGAATGCAGTTTTAACTAGACCAATCGAAGGACTGTTGTGTCAATGTTTGGTTTCAACAAGGTCAAATAATATCACACATTTTTAACACAATCTGATAGACAATTTTTAAACAGACCCATTTTGATCAAGTTTAGTCAAGATTGCCTCAAGTTTCTTTGAAAAGGTTTCCAAGAACGAAATTGTTCCCTTTTTCCAATTAACATGATTAACGTTGGTGCAACTGCATATATCAGACACACTATAGAGACATATCTGGGGACAAGAAACACACCATTCAACCAGAAAATGTTAAAAACGTAAGTCTGAACAACAAGTCAAGTTTGGAATTTGATAGAGAGTGGGCTCTATATAGGTATTCAATAAATAAACAAAGTTCAACAAAACAAAACGTAAAAAATGAAAATATCCAGATATTATTTCAGACAATTTGCAAGATATTCCGTTAAATTGGGGTATTTCAGGGTAAACAAAAATCTTTCAGCTATTATCAATAAAATGGAGAATTATACAAGAGAGGTACATTGTAGTTGATGGTTGCAAGTCATTGTTAATGTTGAGTGATTGCTAAATAAACAACACTAATGACTATCCAATAGACCCTTATTAATTAGTCAAATCAACTCGCTACCTGTCACAGAACCACCTGGGTTGATTGACATAAAACCAATAAGCAGACACGTATACGGTACTTTTCAATTTGACAAAATCTTTTGCACATAAAATTCGAGCAAAACGACACTTGCGCCACAACAAAAAGGGTAGACATGATGAAAAGGGCACTGGCATCACGAAAAAAGGCAGGCGTTTTATTTCTACCGAGAACACTGAAACAAGTCTAAACAAAAAACATTTTCTCGTAGACAGGTACGTATCTTGCCGAACCGAATGAATGTTTATCCTCCTCTTTTGGCTCAAAGTGGATGTCAAATGTCATGTTAACTAATCACATAAACAATATTTTCATCTGAAAATCGGTATATAAATACTGCGTATACTCATATTACGCAAAAATGATGGTACGACTTTTCGTATGCAGATGAACGCCATCTTGGACAACTAAATATTTATTTCACGTGACTATGGAGGTCATGTGATAGATATAATTCATACGCCAAGCACGTGTTCGTTCCATTACCTGCAGTCGTGTTAAAGATTTCGATTAAACGTCAATATTGAATCATCTTTTGTATTGATCTATACTTCACAGCTACAATTTCTGCATTAAATTCAAAATGTATTCACACGCTTAGAGTGTTAATCACGTGATATGGCGGTCATGTGATAGATAAAATTGGACAATGTATTATAAGCCAAGCACGTGTTCGTTAATTTCCTCACCGGATTTTTGTTTGTTTGCTTGTTTTCTGAGTTTTCTTCTTGTGAATAAATTGATTTAAAATATCAAATAAACCCTCGATATCCGTTACTTATAAATATTTTGCACCACAGCGGTCAGATTATTGTGAAGGCATTGGGACTTTTTTCTACCGCTTCACAACCTACCAATTGTGCATCCGATTTGATTTCGTAGTATTATCATGACAAGGGAAGCTGTTACATCCTGTAACACTTCCAAAAAATCACCCCAAAATATATAATAAATCTACTCTTTAAACTGAAAAACCTCCTGTTGATGAAATTTTAAATGCAAATGTATTTGGTAATCATATTTCTAAAATTTAAAGGACGAGCATTATATTTCGAAAATTTTTCAAAAAGTTGCTTGAAGAAGGTAAAAGATATATGGGATACAGATAGAAATACTTTCCGGTCCTCTATTGAAATTTTCAACTCTCTAAATGATAAAAGGAATTGGATTTCTCAATTAAGTCAGCTTTAGGCTGCCTTTAGTGACAGTCATTTAAATCTGCTAAAGGATGTAAATATCCAAAATGAAACGATTAAACACAAAATACCTTTTGAAATAAACGAGGAATTCAAATTCGTTAAAAACGAAAAGGTGCTTGAAACAAAAAACATTAAATCAAAAGATATCCAGTGTTTATATGATTTCGGTCCTTGTCCTAATTTCGAAAGCAAATGGGACACGCGCTTTAGTAAGAAAATTGAGTGGGACAAAACCTGGAAATCTATTCGGTTTAATCCAAGTAAAGGAAAGCAAGAGATCTTCAGTGGAAAATTATACATAATATTATTTACACTGAGGATCTCTTGTCCAAAATGAATAGATTAGACGGAAAACGTCATTTTTGTAATGAGATCGAAACCTTAGAGCATCTCTTTGCTCACTGTGAAATAATTAAAGATATTTGGTTAAATATTTTCAATAAAATAGATGTTTTATGTGCGACTGCAAATATAGATCGCATAGAAAATACGGTTGAAAATATTATTTTGGGAACGCGCAAGCTAAATTTGAAAATGATATTGGTAGACACATATTAAACACAGTTAAATAGGCTATTTGGAAAAGTAGGAATATTGCTAAATATCAGGGAGTAAATATAACAAAGGAAAGCGTAATGAAAATTATCAATCATGAACTTAAGTTTATTTTCAATTCAAATAAAAAAAGAGTAGGTCAAGTATTATGTGATTAAAGCAAAGTACAAGTTTACTTACTATTTCAATTTTAGTAATCCATGAATATATATATAATTACACTGTAGCAGGAGCGCCAGGAGTCTATGTGTCACCTGACGCCGCTGTCTACTGAAGGGTCTAAATTTGCAAATTAGACACTCACACAAACCACAAAAACAGACGACGGACGCTAAGTGAGGCAAGCTTGGCAAGTTAGACTAGTTCGTTCCTCTGGGATCTGACGACATCCAAGTTTGCATTTGACTGGCTTTGAGTAAAGTTCATATAATTTAATAAATATATTTTCAATACATAATCTCTGGTTTAACAATTCAATATAAATAAACTTTGAAGTATATGAAAAAAATCAACAATTGTAAATGGCTATCAAAAATAAATAGGCAAGTATAAAATAACCTACTTGTTTAAGTACTAGCAAAAAAAAGTCAATGTACATAATTTATAAGAACACACTGTGGTCGTAAAAATGTGTATAATATGTGGCTTTGAAATTTAAAGGTCTACATGTTTTAGCTCAAAAAAGTATCCAAAATAACATCGTCAAAGTGACAATCCGAAGGACTAGTTATCCAAAAGGAATCTTACATTCCCGTTGTACTCACCTTTTGATAAAGATTTGTCGACAATGTAACGACAGAAGCTACAAAATATAAACATTAGAATTTCTTACCTCTAAAAAGTATAATTCAAAAATAAATTTTACAAACAAGTTTGGGATTCTAAAAGTAAATCAATATGTATGAAACATAAAAAGTGTAACATCATTTTTGCAAATTAGTAACACCAATTTCTTATGAAAATTGTCCTTCAAAAATATTTAATGTCTAACCTTGAGAAACACAAAAATTAAAGGGGAGATAATATGTAATCTTTACTATCATTCAAACAATCCCAGAATCCTTAACTGTAGAAATCATAGGTAGAAGATAAAAGTAAGTTGATAAATTTCATTTATATTTCTGACTACTTTAATGTGATTATATATGACATTAGCATTCCTATCATAACACCATACACATGTATTCATTCATAGGAATGATGAATTAAATCACGTGGTGTCTTTAATTGATTGTGTGCCCTTCTTATAGTAAAGCGGTGTGTTAGTAGTTATAGGTTATGCATATCCCGTGGCCGCCGCCTTGCCGCGCCCACGGGATATGCATAACCAGTATAGGTTTATATAGAATAACAAAAAAGCTTTAGCACCTTCACCCCACCCTCAAAAAAAATTACCCTGGAGTACACCGAAGGGGAAAGAGTTACACAGAAAAAAGTGATAAAAAAAAATTTAAAAATTTGACCCCCCTCTCCAAAAAAAAAAATAGCCTGAAGGAAAAAATAGTTACACAGGAAAAAATGATAAAAAATTAAACGCCAGTACACCGAAGAAGAAATTCTTGTGCGGGTCTAACACAGTAAAAAAAATTTAAAACCGAGTCATCTGTAATTCTTCTTCATAAAAAGAACCTATAATTTCTTCATTTTTTAAATCTTTTATTTTATAAGTAATAGGGTTTGTATTTAAAACTTTTACAATTACAAATATTTCTTTTGTCCAACGAGTAGTATAACCCTTTTCAAAATGACCTTTCTTTTTTGTTATTCTTACTCTATCTCCTACTTTAAATTTAGGTTTTCTAATTTTCTCTTCTTTTTCTGGATATAAATTTTTATACACTCTTGATTGATTTTTTAATTTACTTGCTTCAACCGTTGACATTTTAATTGAAGAATGAATTGTATTATTATAATTTTTAACTAATTTATCCAATACATCATAATATTTAAATGTTCCAGAGGCAGTAAAATATCTATACATATGTTGTTTCATCGTTCCTATCCAGCGTTCAACTACACTAGATTTTTCTTCATTTTCAGTTGAATATAATTTTATGTCATTATTTTTTAACAATTCTTTTACCTGTCGATTATAAAATTCAGAGCCTTTATCTGACCAAATATACGTTGGTTTTCTTTCTTTAAATAATGTTTTAAATGCTTCACTTACAGTTACTCCTGTTTTATTTTTCAATGGAATTAACCAACCATATTTACTAAATACATCTATAACCGCCAATAAATATTTATAGTGTATATTTTGTTTTGAGTATTTTTGCATATCTACCAAATCAACCGCCCATGTCTGATCAACAGAATGAACATAAACACGTCTTTTTTGGAAAAACGTTTACAACCCTGCGATGTAATTCATCTGCTAATTTATTTGTTAAATTTGTAAGTACCATTTTTAAATAATAAAAATTATTTTTTAAAAAATGACAGAAGGAAAAATCTGTACGAAATGTAAAGAATATAAATATTTATATGAATATGATAAAAATAAAACAAAACCAATGGGTGTTAAATCTGCCTGTAAAGAATGTAATAAACCGAATATAAAAATAATAAAGAAAAATATAAACAATCTTATCATGAATTTATACTGAGAAATCCTACTTACTGGATTTTATATCAAAGAAAAACAATATAATTAAAATTTAACCTTACAAAATGAGTCCTAAAAAAACCAAAGTTTGTAGCAAGTGTAAATTTAATAAACCTTTTAGTGAATATAATAAAGATTCATCTAACCAAAACGGTGTTAAATCCCAATGTAAAGAATGTAGATCAAAAGTTATTTCCAAACAAAAGAAAGAAGAAAAAGAGTTAAAAGAATATAACAGTTCCTTATTATTAAAAAAGAAATCTATAAAAAGAAAAATGAATGAATATGAAGAAAAAATAAATAATTCTAAAACAAAAAAATCAAAAATTAAATATATCGATTTATACAATAATGAAATAGATAATCTTGA
>MJUU01031400.1:92839-125137 GCA_002080025.1 Modiolus philippinarum | reverse complement strand
GCATGATCGACTTGCATTCCAGTTTACGTCCGAGTTCAGATCTAAGTAACTGTACATGGTACGATCATCTAACCTTGCATGTGCATGCATCTTTGGCGATAGGTCAGCATCCAGGCAAAATAAGTTCACTATGACCTATATTTTCCGCATGATCGACTTACATTCCAGTTTACGTCCGAGTTCAGATCTAAGTAACTGTACATGGTACGATCATCTAACCTTGCATGTGCATGCATCTTTGACGGTAGGTCAGCATCCAGGCAAAATAATGTCACCTTGACCTATATTTTCCGCATGAGTGACTTTCATTCAAGTTTACGTTGATATCTCAGTAACTGTACATGATAGGATCATCTAACCTTGCATGTGCATGCATCTGGTCAGCATGCAAGCAAAATTAGGTCACTTTGACCTACATTTCCTGCATGATTGACTTACATTCAAGTTTATGTTCGAATTCAGTTACTGTACATGGTAAGATCATCTAGCCTTTGTATATATGCATTAGGGATGGTAAATCAGCACTTTGGCCAAATTAGGTTTCTGTGTCCATTTGCCATAACGAGGCGAACTTTGTAATCGTTGATTACCTATGTTTATTTTATCAAATCATATCTAATGTCTCTAAGACTTGTTATTCTCTCTGTAAATTTTAATGGGATCATCCAGATTCAAACTTGCTCTGCCACACTGAAAAACTGCTGCATACAGGCAACTTTTAAAAGTGCTCATGGAAGTTTTGACATGTGAGACAACCCAAAGCATACCAAAACACGTAAGAGGGCTTACAGTTAACTTTCCTGTGATATTTTAGCATCTGCATAACTATATAATCATCATGCAATAAAACAATTAGTATATAGTTAAGCAAAGAAGAAATAATTGCTCTCTGATATTTTCAAATTTGATGCTGTCATGGGGACAATCCCATAAATAGAGATAGTTGCAGGTGTGCTGCTGGAGTTACCAGTGGACTACATTGTGTGGCAATGTATTCATGGTATTAGTGACCTGAAGGCCTGTTTTCTCCTTTCACATAATCACATAGATTTTTGAATGTCCTTTTTAATTCCATTAATATATATATACTGAGGACATTGATAAGATTTAAACAATTTGATGCACTTTGTACATCAGATGCTCAATTTTCAATTCCTCCTGTTAAGATACATGATCTACATGTTCTCACAAGTCTTAATAAACTTGATGTAAATAAATCTGCCGGAACAGACAATATAGGTCCAAGGATACTCAAACTATGTGCACCTATTATTGTATCATCATTAACATAAATTTTTAATAGAATAATAGATATTGGTATATTTCCTGATATGCTAAAAAATGCAAAGGTTTCACCTGTTTTCAAAGATGGTGATAGAGTTCTTCCTACAAATTACAGATTAATATCTGTTTTACCTTCCCATTCCCAAGTTTATTGAACGCCATGTTCAGAAACATTTTTATCTGTATCTATCCAAATTTAAACTGTTACATCCAGCACAGTCTGGATTTAGACCAGGGCATTCATGTCAAACAGCACTTGTAAATATTATTGACAAGTTTTTGGAGGAAATGAATAATGATAGTTTAAATATAGCCATCTTTTTAGATCTAAGGAAAGCTTTTGATGTTGTAGATCATGATAATCTGTGTAAAAAAATTAGGAATATATGGCTGTAATGATAAATCAGTAACATTTTTTAAGTCTTATTTACGTGATAGAAACCAGCAAGTTCAAATTGGAAATATTAAATCTGAAAAATTTTCTGTTGAATTTGGTGTACCACAAGGGTCAATACTAGGACCTCTTTTATTTATTTTGTATATAAATGACTTGCCATTACATATAAGAAAGTGTAAAACTGATTTATGTGCTGATGACTCTACTATACATGCAGCTGGCAGAGACATTATTGAATTACAATGTAAGATACAACAAGATCTGAATGAAATAGAAAAATGGTGAGAGCAATAATATGTTTGTAAATACTAATAAAACAAAATGTATGGTAATAGGAACAAGACAAAAAGTTTCTTCACAATCTGTTGAACCTTCAGTTACCATAAACACACAGACTTTGCAAATTTGTGACTGTGAGAAATGTTTAGGAATAAAACTTGATTCGCATCTGAGCTGGTTACATCAGGTAGACCAGGTATGTTCCAAAATTGCTAGTCGTATCTATCTTCTCTCAAAAATTAGAAAATATTTAAATCAAGAATCAAGAAAACTTTTTTACTCTGGTTACATTCTTCCATTAATTGATTATTGTATAATAATTTGGGGAAGCTGCAGCAGTGAATATTTTAACTGTATTGTTAAATTACAAAAAGGGCTGCAAGACTTATTCTAGATAAAGATTTTTTAGCTCTTTCTGCTCCACTGTTTAACACACTTAGTTGGATGACAGTTAATAACAGGATTATATATCACAGATGAGTTTTGATTTTTAAATGTTTAAATGATGATGCACCTTCTTATTTAATCGACAAGATTAGGTACATCTCTCAGAATAATCCATATCAATTAAGAAATGTTATTAGTGGTGATTTATGTGTACCAAAAACTAAGACAGAACTTTTTAAAAAATCATTTAGTTTTTCTGGACCTTCTACATGGAACACTCTACCAGGCTCAGTGCGAAATTCTAAGAATATTGTGGTTTTAAAAATAAGCTAAAATGCTACTTGCTCAACAAACAAATTGTACCAGATGAATAAATTTGTATTTTTATAACATTTTGTATCTGATATCACAATGTATTCTTTAACTGTAGTATGCATTATCTTGTGTGTATTCAATATTGTTATTGAGGGCTTCAGGGAAGATTAGTTTGTACTAACTGTGTAACCCTCTTTAAATAAAGCTTTTATTATTATTATTATTATTATTATTATTGCTTTTATAGCTCGCCGGGATGAATGTCCGGAGAGCTATTGTCATACCCCCGGCGTCGGCGTCGTCAGCAAAAACTTTAACCTTGCTTGTGGAATGGAGACGTTAAGAGATGGGATGTTGGTATTTTGTATGTGGCTTCCTTGTGACGAGAGCTTTCTTGTAGTACCATATTTGTAGACATTTTGACCTTGACCTTGCCCCTAGGGCAATATATAAAAAACTTTAACCTTGCCTCTAGAAGGCAGGCTTTTAGTGGTAGGGTGTTCATATTTGGTATGTGACTTGCTTATGATGAGAGCTTTCTAGCAGTACCATATTTGTAGACATTTTGACCTTGACCTTTCCCTGAGGGCAATTTTTGAAAAACTTAAACTTGCCTCTAGAAGGTAGGCTTTTAGTGGTAGGGTGTTCATATTTGGTATGTGACTTCCTTATGATGAGAGCTTTCTAATGTTACTATATTTGTAGACATTTTGACCTTGACCTTGCCCTGAGGGCAATTTTTTAAAAACTTTAATTTTGCTTCTAGAATAAAGTTTATGTGACTTTCTTGAGAAGAAAGCTTTCTTTACTTTCAAATTTATTGTGCATTGAGGTTACTGGAATCCCCGGCGAGCTATGTTGTCTTCTGACAACTCTTTTTATTTTTAGTTTTACAGAACCCCCCCTCCCCCAACCATAATTTTCGTAATATTTATTTTTTTACAAGCCTGTTGGGTTTTATATAAGACAGTTATAATATATGTATGTACATGATGTATTGATGTATAAGATAGAAATTACTAACACAGTATGGTAGTAATCAACCTTTTTCATTTTACTGTTAGGTTCTTTTAATGGGCAAGAGTGGGTCTGGTAAGACCAGTATGAGATCCATTATCTTTGCGAATTACATTGCCAGAGACACTCGACGACTTGGAGCAACAAGTAAGTTCTTTACATTGCCAGAGACACTAGATGACTTGGAGCAACATGTAAGTTCTCTACATTGCCAGAGACACTCTAAAACTTGGATGTCCCAAGTATAGTTTGTTAAGGTCGGAATTTTTTAATGATGTTCTAAATTATTGTCCAAATTTTACGACTTTAAGCAACAATTCAAAATTCAATTGGCTGTTTATTCAGGAAGATTTAACATTACTGAAAGCTTTTGCAACTTACATAAATAAATGCTTTATTATCCGAACGAACCAATAATATATCAATGATTTATTATATATTTAACTTACATTTATGCATATATATACATTCTTGTTTTATATTTATAAACAGATTATTATTGGCTCTGAACCTACCATCATTTGATTTGTTACGATAGTAGTACTTTGTATATAATTATGGAAATCATTGTATCAAATTTTGTGCTCTTCATGGGCCCTATAATTGGATTAATAAAATATTCTATTCTATTCTATTCTACTTGGAGCAACAAGTAAGTTCTTTACATTGCCAGAGACACTTGACACCTTGGAGCAATAAGTACAAATGTAAGTTCTTTAAGAGAGTGAATTTTGCTTTCCTTTTCAGACATTTGATTTGAACTTTCTTTATTAGCTGTATAGATGTATTCATATCAGAAATAAAGAAACTTTCACCATTTTTAATATGAATAACAAAATCAATTGATAAAGATTTCCCATCATATGACATTTTCAGAGACATTTTACTAGTTGTAAACCTTGTTTTGGAATTGAGTTATTGAAAAGTTGATTTATGATGGCAGGGATGCACCTTAATGTTTGAGTCTATGATCATCTGGGCATAACATATAACAGTTAGTAGCAAAGCCATATATTCTCCTAGCCCAGTATAATGCTTCTTGTAGCAAATGACAGAAATTCTGGTAGCCAGCTGGGCAACCAGTTCAAAAATTCAAGTAACTCGGGTAAAAGTGTAGGGCCATTGGCTACTTGGCCCCTGGGTAGGTTTTTCCCTGGATGGGGAGATTGGTGGGTGGCATCAAATGGTCTGAAACTGTTCAACAGAGTTTTGTCCATTTGTAATATAGAAATTAGTATATATGTTACCAATCATCCTTTTAAGCACAACTCCTATGAAACTACAACTGAATTTACAGACCCATAAATGTATATGGAGAATAACCCATGTTGGTGTGCATTTTATTACAATTTTTTCATTCTGTTTTTTCTGTGATCTTTTATAAACTTTTATGAACAATAATTTAGTTTGCTGGGTTAAAATTTCAATCTGTATTTAATCACAAGCTGCAAGCAGTGTGGGGATGTAGTAATGCCATCTGCATGATCTGTGTGTCCATAGATCTGTCTTTCTGCCTTGTAAGCACTCTTGAAAATTTATATCTCATTGGAGTTTGATAAAATTTATGCTGTAGCTTTAGTTCATTGGAGCTTTGAAAAAATTCTAGGATGAGTTTAAGTAAATTCATCCTTTTATAGCTGTGAAATTTTTATATAAAAGCTAATCCCCACAAACTATTTCAGTAAAAGCAATCTTCTTTATTTTATTTCATTTCAGGAGTATTTCTTTATCATTTTATAATCATTACATTGTCTTTTTCAGTTGATGTAGAACATTCACATGTCAGATTTCTAGGAAATTTAGTGTTAAATCTATGGGATTGTGGAGGGTAAGATTATGAGAATTTAACACCAGTGAACATGGTGAAAGTGCTAGATGGAGAAATCTCATACACTCAAGGTAAGATTTCAATATTTCTCATAGGAGGCTTGCCTAGTAAGAGAAACATTGAAATCTTACAAAAGGGTATCAGAGATTTCATTTTCAAAGGTGTTTGATTATTTTTCTCTCATTTTTAACCACAAAATATGGATCGTTTAACACTAGACAGTACTTGACATCTGACTTTCCTAGTCGACATCAGTGACATCAGAAAATGCCTTGTAATTTTCAGTCCTGTACCAGGGTAGACAGTGTTGGATGTACAAGACCCCCCCATAAACTCAGCAGCTTTTATTTTTAGTGTTAAATCATATATAAAAACTTTTGGCAGACTTTCAATCAAAATATCTTACATGAACAAAATAACTTGCAAAATTAGTTAAACTGGTCACAGTTTGACTGCACATTGACGCAAAAAAGAAACTTTATTCACTTTTGAAATATGTTACTGTCATAAAAATGGATTTTTATGACAGTAACATCATGAAAATGGATGTTTATTTAGCTGAACTTGATTACTCTTTATACAGGGGCCGACTCTGACCTGCCGTTGGGTGTGGGGTTTTCTCACCGTTCATTGAAGATCTTATGGTGGCTTTGAGTTATTATTACTCCCCTTTGGGTCATTGTCTCTTTGACACATTCCCCGTTTCCCTTCTTTTTTCTATTATTAGGATTTTGTCACAAGAAGGCATCAACATACTGATAACATTCTTGTTTTACAGTAGAAATCTGAACTAAGTATGTATTTATAGTATGAAAATAAAAATATAAATATATGTTGTGAGACAGCTTAATGTTAAGAACGTTTGTATAGCTGTCGTGCATGGAGAACAACAAAATAAAAATATGAAATAAAATTAAAATCTAAAAAATATATGTACATGATGTAGAAGAAAGAAAAGGCCCAAATTTTCGGAATTAACTCCTTTTGGTAGGCTGAAAAAGAACAGGACATCACCGTGGACCGAGACGTGTGTCTTTTCTGTCGTCTCCAACAAAAAACCATTCTTATTCTGTTTATAATATGTTCTTGTTTTAACTGAAATATTGTTGAGTAGACATTAAACAGTAATTAACTT
The DNA here is from genome assembly GCA_002080025.1 of Modiolus philippinarum. Lineage (NCBI taxonomy): Eukaryota > Metazoa > Mollusca > Bivalvia > Mytilida > Modiolidae > Modiolus > Modiolus philippinarum. The sequence goes on along the minus strand of MJUU01031400.1, from coordinate 118,495 downwards.
AATATCTAATTTTGGCTGTGTTTGTAATACATGTAATAAATCATATGTGCAATTTCAGACCCCTTTAATCAACTTAACAAACATACATCTTCAAACTCCTTTTATTTTATTCTTCTTTAAAAAAAAGATAGCCTCAAAGGCCCAAAATAGTTCCAGGGACGGGTAATTTGTTATACATGTATTGAAGATTAGTTTTAAAACTGTGTTATCAACTGTAGAAATGTTTTAAAGAAATGAGTTTTTGATTTATAATTTTAAATTGCACGATGTAGTAGTGTATAAGGGAATTTTAATTCAAACAATTTTTTAATCTATTGCAGACAAGAGGCTTTTATGGAGAATTACTTTGCTAGTCAAAGAGACAATATTTTTAGAAATGTGGAAGTTTTAATTTATGTATTTGATGTTGAAAGCCATGAATTAGAAAAAGACATGCATTATTATCAATCCTGTTTGGAGGCAATTCTACAGAACTCCCCAGAGGCCAAAGTCTTCTGTCTTGTCCACAAGATGGATTTAGTACAAGATGATCAGAGAGAATTGGTATTTTCACATTTTTTCAGTACAATTTTAGAAATCATGAAAAAAACATAATCAGACAGACTTAAAGTTGAGTTTTCTTTTACAAGGATTAGGGATGAAAATGGATTATAACAATATCAAGACTGTCTTTTCGCTATTGAATTCATGTAATGTGTATTGATTATTAGGGCGCCGCATCGAGATGCGGGTGCCCTATAGTTTTCACTTTGTCCATCCGTCTGTCCGTCCGTCCGTATGTCCGTCAACAAGTTTTTTTGGTCAAAGTTTTCTGGGCTTTTACAAGTGGGAATGATTTCATATTTGTGTTTGCTGATACTTTAACTTTTTATTATACAACTCAATGGATGAAAATTTTTGGTCAAAGTTTTCTTGACTTCTACATGTGGGAATGATTTCATATTTGGTCTGAAGCTTTATGATAATGAGTTGCATCGTATAAGCAGTTTTCAGCTTTGCCGTGCCACTACTTCCTGTTTGCCGATACTTTAACTTTTTATTATACCACTCCATGGATGAAAATTTTTCGTCAAATTTATCTGGGCTTCTACAACTGGGAATGATATGATATTTAGTCTGAAGCTTTATGATGATGAGTTGTACTGTGTAAGCAATTTTCATGTTTGCCGTGCCACTACTTCCTGTTTGCCGATACTTTAACTTTTTATTATACCACTCTATGGATGAAAATTTTTGTCAAAGTTTTCTTGACTTCTACATGTGGGAATGATTTGATATTTGGTCTAAAGCTTCATGATGATGACTTGTATCGTGTAAGCTATTTTCAGGTTTGCCATGCCACTACTTCCTGTTCGCCAATACTTTTTAACTTCTTATTTTAAAATATTTTCATAAACAAATATTGATAATTTGGTACAAAGGAAGTGACTGTCTATAGGTTCTGTAAGTCTCGTCATGTGACTCATGAGAATCCACGATAAACATAAATCGAAAACGTTTCCCGCCAAAACATGACATCTGAGGATTATGATGTTCAAATTTTTGTTTGAAACGTCATATATCTTTGTTTAAAATGTAACTTCCGGGTACAAGTTTTGATCCCGGAAGTTCCAAATTTGTACAAGACTTACAGGCCCTATTGCAGGGCCCTTCTGCGCTCAGCAGTACCTCTAGTTTGTTTCTTATACATTTAATCCTTAACTTATCCTTTTGCCTTTGACATTAGTTAAAACAACTTATTATTATATCATTATGTTTTTATAAGGAAAATGACTTTTTGAGCATAGAAAAACTTTTATTGTAGTATGTACAATGAACTTCAAATTAATAAATTCCTACTGGAATAACTATATGGGCGATATAAGGCTTCAAAAACCCATCTTTTACTATAGTGTTATTAAATGAGTTTTTTCATATTAATCCTGTATAATGTCCAAGTACAGTCGTATTGGGTTGAGGTCACCTGTATTGGCCCGAGGCGAAGCCGAGGGCCACTACAGGTGATCGAAACCCAATACGACTGTACGAGGACATTATACAGGATTAATATGAAAATTCCCATTTTATGACACCTTTATTAATTGATGACTTAAAATTTCAGGCATTATCTTTACCAATCTTAATTACAGGATGCAAATTTCGATATTACAAAGTCAAGGCAATATAAAAAAGATTTCTATTGAATTTTCAACTTGTAGTAGAAAAAAATATTGCACTATCATGTTGTTTACAAATCCCCTTGAACTGGTGTGGTGTCAGTCGTACAAGATGAAACAGGATGCGGGTGACGAGTACTATTTTTCTGCTGACAAGTACTATATTACAAAAACAGGAAAACAGCAAACACCTACAATGGCCAGGAACTACAATCACAAGCCACAATCTACAAGCAAACTGCACCAGAAAAACAATAATGAAAACAAGAGACAAACATAAATAACGATAGGAACTCGGGATAGCCGGACTTGGTACCGGCACTAGCAAAAGCCAGTGGTAGGGTTAAACCGGTTTATGGGTACCCAAACCTCCCCTTTCTCTATCCCTTTTCCCTTTAGTATCATAAACATGCGAATAAAACCCAATACAGGTAGACTACTAACTCAATGACCACTATCTTGGAACAGAAAAAGCATAAGACAAAACGTAATTTTGAAAGAAGGGTCAAAGAGTGCTCGCCGCTAAACTGCCGGCTAGCTCAAGGAATCTAGTCTGCTGGTAAAACACTGTCGCACTACGGAAGAAAAATCAAACTCAAAACTCCCCGAAGGGTTTGGTAAAGAGTTTCATGTATTTCAGTAGACATCGGCAGTAGCAGTGAGAGGCCAGTATATATGTAAAGTCTTCAGGTCACTGGAATCCAAAGCCAATTTAACGGATTTGTTCAGAATATCTCGTCGATATCCACTATTACGTAAAGAATGTAAATTACGTCCCAGTTTTTCTGGATTATTTATCAGTTTTTGACATTTTTTAACAACATTTCCATAAAATTGAAGATGAGAAATGCCCTTTGTTATTAGCTGTTTGCGAGTCACGTCATATCTAGATATCAAATGTTCATATCTTCTGTAAAACTTCTTAAAAGTATTTAATAATTTATGAAATCTGTAACCTTGTTGTAAAAGTTTGGATGTGAGAGTAAGGTTACGCTCATTAAAATCATCAAGGGTGGAACAAATGCGAGTGAATCGTACAAGTTGAGATATATACACCCCGTAGGATGGAGCTAGGGGAACGTCACCATCAAGAAAGGGGAAATTAGTAATTGTAAAATCAAAATTATCCCTTTTATCATTTTACCAGAGTCAATGGTGATACTTAGATCCAGAAAAGGGCAGTATTTAGAATCATTATTTGCATTATTTAGTTTCAGTTGTTGTGGGTAAATGGTGTCAACATAAGCTAAAAACTGGGGATTGTCAATAGTAAGGATATCGTCAATATACCTGCTATTATCATTGAAAATAGAAATAAGTTTATCACTATTTGGTACATTTCCATTTTGTAAATTTTTCATGAATTCCCGTTTGTAACAGAACAGAAAAAGATCTGCAATGAGAGGTGCACAATTAGTACCCATGGGGATTCCAATGACCTGATGATAAACAATGGTGCCGAAACAAGCATAAATGTTGTCTAGCAAGAGATTCAGTGCCTTAATCATATCATCACATGTCCAGGAGCAATAATTGTTGTAAGAGATATTGGAGAAGAATCCTTGCTTTTTGTTGCAGCAAATAAACTGAAGACCCGAAATTTTAAAAGACCATTTAATAAGTTCACCCAGTTTAGATTTAATCGAATTATGCGGAAGGGTTGTATAAAGTGCCATGTAACTAAATAACTGTATTGCACCGTGTTAATATTTGGAACGTTATCAAAGGAAATCTTCTTGGTTGTGCTGTGTTTATTTTTTATTCTCACTATCAGTAATCAAAATCAATAGACAAAAAGAAAAAAAGTTGATATGTATATGCGAGAAAGACACAGAAAACAGATGTAACTAAACCAATATGGCCGATTCATTTATTAATTTTAATACAGGGCATCTGCCCTGTATAAATTTCTATACAGGGCATTTGTCCTGTATAAATTCTATGTGCCAAAAACTTCCGGTTATATTAAATGGGCAAATCACACTGTATTTTAAGTCATCAGTTAATAATAGTCCATATAAAATGGCAAATTTCAATATCAATCTGTTTTTTGGTAAAATACACCAAATTTTAGAGTTGTCCAGACAAGCAATGTACCCTCTATGTGGACGAATGGATGGGGTTGATCAATGTGCCCTAATCCTGATTTTTGGTTGTGTTGGGCACAAAAAAGCCTAAAGGGAAAGCCTATAATGCCAATATTCCACACAGAAAGCAATATCACATTTTGCACAAAAACATATGTAAATATATTTAAAAGATCAAGACTATTCTGTTTGGACTATTTAAATCTGTATTTTTTTAGTATTCAGTAAAGATACACACTTATTTTCTGACTTTAATATTATAAATAAATAGAAATAATATTATTTCTCCCAGAAAAGAAGTATAATTGATGTTACATTTGAAAATGCAGTATTTATATAAATAATGGGTTCTTAGATGTGAGTTACCAGTCACATTTTTCCTATAAATGTTAACATTGAGTTAGTAGAATTTTATTTTAAGTAAAAGGAAAGTTACTTTACTCCCATTAAGAAAGATTTGTTTGTTTGTTTTTTTTTGGATACCTTAAGTATTGTTCAAGTTATATCATAAGTGTCAGCAATATGAAGCTTTATTTTGGTATTCATATGAAATTATGTTTTGTACATTGATAGGTGTTTAAAGAAAGAGAAGAAGACTTGAAGCGTTTATCAAAACCATTAAACTGTACCTGTTTTGCTACATCTATTTGGGATGAAACTTTATATAAGGTAAGTATTATCTAATGTTGTAAACCAGTTTGTATTTTCACTACAAGCTACTTTCACAAATCACAACATCAGATTTATTTTCGTATAATTTATTGTGCTATCTACTTAATATTTGGTATATAACTTAATAGCATGAAAGGAATAAACAAGTTTACAATAGATCGATTTTACCACATTTTCTTTTTTGCAAATTTTAAAAACACTGTTGAAATGATGGCTGGAACTGCAATAGTGTTAACGTGGAAATTTTCACTTGGTGTTATTTTTCACGATTATGTTGAACAAACATTTCACGAGGGGGCAATTTTCATGTTTAAAGCCTCTCCAATCAAGATATCATTGTGGTCACACATAAGATTTCACAACAAAACTATTAGCGTGAGGGATATTTTTGCAAATTCTCCATGACCGCGAATATAGCAAAATTTCCACGTTTTCAGTAACTCAAACACCATTGATGTCTTGAACCCGTTTTCTGGACCTTTTGTTTGAATTTATACACAGTTTGACCTCAATAGTTCAAACTCCCCTCTACCTCATACTGTTTTCATCAGTCCCTTTTGTGCTCTAGCCATCAAAGATCGACTGTAAAATGTATTGTAAACAAAGTTGGTTTACAGCAGCTATTGTAGTGTGTTAAAATTTCAGAGCATCTCTCTATTAATATCTGTATACTTTCATCCAAATTTAACAGATGAATACAATAATTGGAAGTAGTAGTTGATGTGAATATTATTTTCTTTGTACAAATTTTCAGGGTTTTCATTATACAATGTACCCTCATTATAAGTGGAAAAAAGTGGGGTGGTGCTATTGAAGGAGGACTGTGTTTATAGCAAGAGAGCACTGTACCTATTAAAGTACAAATTTTATTGTAGATAAAATGAATACTGTGATTGTAAAGTTATGTCTAGAAATTCAAAATCTTCAATATTAGTTTCTTAAATAAAAATGTTCAACAAACCATGAACATTGATGTGTACAAAATGAAATAAAAATTTATTCCAAATGCTATAACTTGATATTATTGTAGGCATGGTCTAATATAGTATACCAGTTAATACCTAATGTACAACAGCTAGAGAGTATGCTAGCCAACTTCTCCAACATTATTGATGCAGATGAAGTACTATTATTTGAGAGAGCAACATTCTTGGTTAGTTTTTACAATGCACTTAAACTTAATGTCTAAGAATACATGTATTCAGTTTTATGTTTTATAGATGTACATGTATACATTATCTTGTACTAGTATGACGGCAGAACTTCTTGTAAAAGGTAGAATCAGTTAAATGAGCTGTATCACTATGGGTTGTGCCAGCTCATCCATTATCATGGACAATATACTGAACTTTTGTTTCAGAAAAAACTTCTTTTGTTCTTTGTGTATGACATTGACAGTATTGTGTTTGTTATTCTTTTAATATCACATAGCTATCATCATATTTTTAAAGCTAAAACCATGATTTATTTCAGTGTTTGCACAAATGGGTTTTTTTCAGTTAGATTATATTCACAAGGGTCTAATAATTTGAAAATACACATTTGTCAAAATATGATCTTTATGATGATTTAAAATGGAAAAAAGTCATCTCTTTATTGCAAAAAAATCAACCAGGCTAGTAAAGTTATATGTGTTTGGTTTAATTCCTACTTTAAACATTACAGGTGATATCACATTGTGAGAGAAAGCCACACGGAGATGTACACAGATTTGAAAAGATCAGTAATATAATCAAACAATTCAAACTCAGCTGTAGTAAACTAGCAGCAACATTCCAAAGTATGGAAGTCAGAAATTCCTGTTTCTCCTCCTACATAGATCTGTTTACATCTAATACATATATAATGGTAGTGATGTCGGACACAACTATACGTAAGTAACTCTGGAATTTATATAAGTAACTATGGAATTTATATAAGTAACTATGGAATTTATATAAGTAACTCTGGAATTTACATCAAATACATATATAATGGTAGTGATGTCAGACACAACTATACGTAAGTAACTCTGGAATTTATATAAGTTATTATTGGCATTTTGTATGAATTGTCTTTGATCTGCAGAGTCTGATAATCTCAGTATCACTGAACTAGACACTATCTCAAAAGTAAGGGAGAACCGAACCATCAGTTAAAAGAACAAACAATCCATGGACAATGGCAACAATTATACCGTCACTGTGAAGGCATCATGTGGGGGGTTGCTATGCTGACGTCATGTTTTAGTACTATTTGTTGTGTTCATAAGTGTATACTTTGAATGAAGAATGAAAATAAATTATTGCAATAAACAATAGATTAATAGTGCTAAATTAGAAATTTTTATTTATTTTAGAGCTTTATTTATCATTTCATGAATTACCAATAAAAGAAATATAGAACATTTTTTTTATATCGACTTGATCATTGTGTGACGCATCAAGCCCGCCCTAATGGGCTCACTTGATAAAGTCTGTATCAAAAACAAAATGTCGTATATTCCATATATCCAATAATTCATGTAATTATTTATCATTGTGGTAACTGATAGCTGGCAAAGAATTTTGTGTCATTGAAAAGTGTTTTACGAATTAATTTTTATACTGTTAACCATGAACTGATATAAGTGATAAATCAGAATTTACTACCAAGTAGCAGAATGTATATTGAGATTTACATATTACTTGTTATTTTTTGTCTTTTCAGCATCAGCAGCGACATTAATTAATATAAAAAATGCAAGAAAACATTTTGAGAAGTTGGAGAGGTCAGAACCAGGGCATACAATAGGAGCTAGGTAAAAATGAAATTATGGATTTATCAAGAAAATTGAAATTTATTGATTTTATTAGCTCACCTGGCCAAAGGCCATGTGAGCTTTTGCCATCACTCAGCGTCCGTTGTCCATCCGTCCGTCCGTTAACTTTTATTCAAAGATCTTCTCCTCTGAAACTACTGGGTCAATACTAACCAAACTTGGCCTGAATCATCACCAAGGTATGCTCTTTCAAGTTTGTGATATTTATGACCGTAGACCAAACAACATGGCTGCTGTTACTAAAAATAGAACATGGGGGTAAATTGCCATTTTTTGCAAATTACTCGAAAAGCATTACAGATATCAAAATTTTGACTGGGTAAAAATGATCAGCATGATGAGATCTACCTGCCCTGCAATTTTAAAGAATATCCGTTCACCCGTCTTGGAGTTATTGCCCTTTTCCGTAAAAATTTCAGTTTTTCGTTACTTTTAGTCTTATATATTGAAAATGGTATAAGATAGAAGTGAAGTTTTTAAACAAAAATGGTCAGCATAGTAAGATCTACATGTCCTGCAATTTTGAAGAAAATCTGACAACCCACATAGGAGTTATTGCCGCTTTTTCTTTGAATTTTCACAATTTTTGAACGTTTTTACTTTCATTTCAGAAACTGTTTGAGATAAAGATTAAATGTGAATTGCAAAGGTGTTGAGGTTTTCCAGAACTACAATTTCTACATATGTCCAGCAGGTTCGCATCTCATCCAAGATGGCCACCAGCGGGAAAGATAGTTTAACATAGGACCATATGGGAAATGCATTCAAAGATTTTCTCCTCTGAAACCACTGAGCCAATGGGGACCAAATTTTGTCGCAGTAGTCTTTGGATGGTCCCCTTTAAAGTTTGTGATATTTATGTTTGTACTTCATCCAAGATGGTCGCCAGCATGGGACATAGTTTAACATAGGACCCAATGGGAAATGTATTCAAAGATCTTCTTCTCTGAAACTACCAAGTCAAACTGAACCAAACTTGGTCACAATAGTCCTTGGGTGGTTCCCTTTAAAGTTTGTGATTTTTACTTTCGTACTTCATCCAAGAAGGCTGCCAGCGTGGAGCACAGTTTAACATAGGGACCCTATGGGAAATGCATTCAAACGTCTTCTCCTCTGAATCCACTGAGCCAATTGGAACCAAACTTGGTTACAATNATGTATATTGAGATTTACATATTACTTGTTATTTTTTGTCTTTTCAGCATCAGCAGCGACATTAATTAATATAAAAAATGCAAGAAAACATTTTGAGAAGTTGGAGAGGTCAGAACCAGGGCATACAATAGGAGCTAGGTAAAAATGAAATTATGGATTTATCAAGAAAATTGACATTTATTGATTTTATTAGCTCACCTGGCCAAAGGCCATGTGAGCTTTTGCCATCACTCGGCGTCCGTCGTCCGTCCATCCGTCTGTTAACTTTTATTCAAAGATCTTCTCCTCTGAAACTACTGGGTCAATACTAACCAAACTTGGCCTGAATCATCACCAGGGTATGCTCTTTCAAGTTTGTGATATTTATGACCGTAGACCAAACAACATGGCTGCTGTTACTAAAAATAGAACATGGGAGTAAATTGCCGTTTTTGCAAATTACTCGAAAACCATTACAGATATCAAAATTTTGACTGGGTAAAAATGATCAGCATGATGAGATCTACCTGCAATTTTAAAGAATATCCTTTTACCCGTCTTGGAGTTATTGCCCCTTTTCCGTAAAAATTTCAGTTTTTCGTTACTTTTAGTCTTATATATTGAAAATGGTAGAAGATAGAAGTGAAGTTTATAAACAAAAATGGTCAGCATAGTAAGATCTACATGTCCTGCAATTTTGAAGAAAATCTGACAACCCACATAGGAGTTATTGCCGCTTTTTCTTTGAATTTTCACAATTTTTGAACGTTTTTACTTTCATTTCAGAAACTGTTTGAGATAAAGGTTAAATGTGAATTGTAAAGGTGTTGAGGTTTTCCAGAACTACAATTTCTACATTTGTCCAGCAGGTTCGCATCTCATCCAAGACCAGTGGGAAAGATAGTTTAACATAGGACCCTATGGGAAATGCATTCAAAGATTTTCTCCTCTGAAACCACTGAGCCAATGGGGACCAAATTTTGTCGCAGTAGTCTTTGGATGGTCCCCTTTAAAGTTTGTGATATTTATGTTTGTACTTCATCCAAGATGGTCGCCAGCATGGGACATAGTTTAACATAGGACCCAATGGGAAATGTATTCAAAGATCTTCTTCTCTGAAACTACCAAGTCAAACTGAACCAAACTTAGTCACAATAGTCCTTGGGTGGTTCCCTTTAAAGTTTGTGATTGGTCACAATAGTCCTTGGGTGGTTCTCTTTAAAGTTTGTGATTTTTACGTTCGTACTTCATCCAAGATGGCTGCCAGCATGGAGCACAGTTTAACATAGGGACCCTATGGGAAATGCATTCAAACATCTTCTCCTCTGAACCCACTGAGCAAATTGGAACCAAACTTGGTTAGAATAGTCTTTAGATGTTTCCCTTCAAAGTTTGTGATTTTTATGTTCATATCTCATTCAAGATGGCCGCCAGCAGGGAGCATAGTTTAACATAGGGACTCTGTGGGAAATGCATTTAAATGTCTTCTCCTCTGAACCTACTGAGCCAATTGGAACCAAACTTGGTTACAATTGTCTTTGAGTGATCCCTTCCAGAATGAAAATGTAACATCTGGTGAACTGATTTATAGTATGAATGGGTGGTCTATTGGTGACAATGAATAAAACCAGTCACCATGTGAGCGATACAGGCTCATGTGAGCCTCTAGTAATTATTTAATGTAATTGGTTGAGAGTGCTATGGTTCACCCTGGATTGTCTATAGGCCTATTGGTACATTCCAGGTTTGGAATGTAAGTGTTAACATCTTAGTAGTGTACATTAGATTATAATCAAATTTTATTGGAGGTTTATTTATCACAGGAGACAGAACCTTTCCTAAGGGACTTAAGGACCTATGATATGAGACTGACAACTTGATTGCCTTGCACTAAAAATTAGCCTTGTGAAAAATACAAGATTGTTGAAAGGGTGTCTGAGATTTCCAATATTTCTTTGTCTTACACTTTCACTGGTGTTTGATTCATTTCTCATAGAATTCTTCTCTAACTCCACAAAGAAATATAGCCCATAATTTGCCTGTTATGTTCCTTTTTTGTAGTATCATAAAATCTGGAAAGTATGCTGAAGTGCAGCATATTTTTGAGAGAAAATTCCCCCTCATTTTCCTTTTAAAATATACTTCAGATGATGTTAAGGACAACATTACTAGATCCTAATGTGCAAAACATAATTTTATATTATTTGCCAGTGCCTATGGCCAATTTTCTCTGATCAAAGGTGTAGAAGTACTTCCAGGTTAATCAATTATTTTTTTTTTGGACCCTAAAAATAGTCACGCCCTGAGCGGTAACCAAAATTCAACACCCTTGTGAAGTTGCCCTATAACATGTGAGTTGTTTGCTCAATATCAGCTTCCAAGCCCAAATTGTCTGAAAGATTTCATCAATTATCGGTATTGTATATTGTGAAAAGGAATTTTGCCAATAATTTTGCCCAAAGGCATGAGACTCAAACATTGAACCTGCCACACACTCCCCCACAGGTAATCCCCCTGCTTTGACTTATTTTTTGCGAAATATGGAAATTTAGATCTTGATACTAAAAAGGAATACCATTGATAGATCCCTTTGATTACTCAATTTTATAAGGTACTTATCGGTAACAGTATAAAAATGTAAAAGTTTCAGAAATGTCTGAACATTGTTGGTTCAAAATACGAATAACTCAAAATATTTTTGCCAGTCCAATCAAATTTGAGCTCCTGAAGTTCTACTGTAGAAACAATAATTTAATGTGATACAGATATATATATCGTCTCATGGTGGTAATAACTTTTATTGTATTTTCAGCATCAGCAGTCACATGCAAGCGGAACATAGATGAGGGAATAGAATAGAAGATACAGTTTATATACTTAACACATCAGTATGACACAAGGCTAAATTATTATGGATTAACACTTTATTAAAGCAGTAGTGTAAAAAAGATCAAGCTGTAACCAGTCTTTTAGTCATCAGATACACTGTTATATAAGAAGATTATTAGAAGTTAACTATTAATATTTATGTCATACTTTTCTTTTATCACAAACAATTTTATAATAAATTTACTGTATCAGTATGGATATTATTTAGACCAGGAACAATTAATTTATTGGTTCTCATGCCCTCCCTCATCTAGTTGGAGGCTTAAAAAAAGCCCCTCATTGACCTTTCTTGTCATTTCAATAAAATAAAAATAACAAAAATCACTTCCCTCACTACTTTTTTGGTGGTTTTTACAATGTAAAAGGCTGCCTCTTCTATTTTCTGGCAAATAAAAAGATAAAAGAGATGAAAAATTGCCTAGTAACTAATTAATTAACTTTGCATGGCCTTATATATACATTTTAGGCTTCATGATAGTTGTTATATCATCTAGCACCATATATTATATGTAGAACATTTTAGTATTTTTATCATTTATTTGTATTTAACAGTACTTTAAATCAAGTTTGACATTCTCTCTGTTTAAAGTTTCATTTTATGCAGGTTAGGAGTTTGATATCAAATTTTGCTGAATAATTATACAGTAAAAAGATGAATTTGTTGTTTAAAATGAAATGTGGAGGTCATTATTTTAGGATTTGCAAATTATCTTTAAAAATGATATGAAAAAGTTTTGTTTACATTTTGAATGTATTTTTGTTATTTCTTTCTTGCCATGTGAACATGAAGCCCAAGGAATACAGAAACACTGGCACTAATTGAAGTACATTAAAATAGGTTTCCTGAACTTTTTCAGCATCCATAGTTTGTACTGAACTGAGTACTATTACCTGCATATGAAAAGCTGATAAGCCCTGTGTTGTACAAGCTTCAATTAATGTATACTATGACATCTAATTTTTCAGTAAAACTTGAACCTACAACAATTTTAATGGAAAACAGAACCAACCTGGTCACAAAATCTTTGCATGTTGTCCATTGCTAGGCAGGTCTGCAACTTGTTACAAAATTGCTACCAGCCTGGAACAAGTTTAACATTAAACCATAGTATCTAAAATTACAAGGTTTGGCTTACTAGAACAAAATTCAATTATACCCCATGTAAAGGTTATTATATATTATAACTCATCCTTCTGTCAGCAGCCCTGCTCTAGAGAATGCAACTTCTCTGAAACTGCTTGACATATTGCTTTTATATTTAATATTAAAGATTTTTGGTGGTGATGACCAGATATGCATGCTTTTCTACCATGTTGATTCAACAATTTTGCAGTATTTATGATACTTTGGTGATTTTTCATCTAAAATACCATAATATCATCTTGTGAGCTCAACTCCTCTAGAACTGGTTGATAGATTTTGCTCATTATACCTCTCACAAGCGAAGTTTGTGGGGGTATATAGGAATCATCCTTTCTGAAGGTCTTTCCGACCTTTTGTCCATGCTTTTGTAAGGGTTACTCAAGTTAAACCACTTCAAGGATTTTTCATGAAAATTTACAAAGAGGAAGGGCACTGTATGCAGATTTGCACACAATTATTGACCAACAACATGAAGGGGAGATAATTTGTCTTTGACTTTTCATTGATTCCTTCTGCAAAAATCTTTCTGCAGAAGCACGACTCTACTTAAACCAATTGAAGAATTTGATGAAAATTTACACAAAGAAAGGACTCTGTATGCAGATGTGCATGAAGGAATAATATTATATTGTTCGATACCAAGAAGGGGAGATAATTTGACTTTTCATTTAATTTTAGAAAATGGGGATGTAGGGATCCTTTTGTGGCTTTCTCTAGTATTTTGTAGGATCCTGTCCGTCCATGTTCCTTGTCAGGGCATGTTTTCCTAAAAGGCTGCTTGAATTTTTATGAAATGTTACACACTTGTAGTACAAAATCTGAAGATGTGCATTAAGTAATATGGTTGATGCCAGAAATTGTGAAGGGGAGATAATTCGTCATTGAATATTATCTGGCAAACAAGGGGAATGAACCTTGTCAGTGCATGTTCTCCTAAACAGGTCTTGGATTATGATGAAATGTTACATAGTTAAAGAACACGATCTGAAGATGTGCATGAAATAATATGGTTGCTGCCTGAAATTATGAAGGGGAGAGAATTCGTCTTTGAATATTATCTGGCAAAAGGGAGGGATTAACATTGTCAGCACATGTTCCCCTAAATGGCTTCTTGGATTTTGATGAAATATTACACAGTTGTAGTGAACCACCTGAAGATGTGCATGAAGTAATATGGTACCTGCTTGAAATTTTGAAGGGGAGATAATTTGACTTTGAGTATTTTCTGGAAAAGGGGGAATAACCTTGTCAACGCATGTTCTTCGAAACGGCTGCTTGGATTTTGATGAATTATGACGCAGTTGTAGTACACCACCTGAAGATGTGCATGAAGTTATATGATTGCTGCCCAAAAGTTTGAAGGGGAAATATTTCATCTTTGAATATTTTCATGAAAAAAGAGGGGAGGTATATCATTGTGTCCAAACCTGTATTGTGTCCACATATGTTCTGTTTCCACAACTGTATTGTGTCCACACACACTTAAATTTACACTTGCCATATTGACTCAAGGATCAGTTATTGGGGGTATAACTGGCTGCCTTTTGGCAACAGCCCTAGTTTCAACAATTTTGTAGCAATTGACAATTTTTCACCTTCAATGACAAAATGTCATCTTGTTAGCTTAACTCCTCTGAAACGGCACTTTCATATATATCATGATATTGAGAGGAGCATACACTATAAGGGATTGTTTTCATATTAATCATGATATTGAGAGATAAGCATACATTACTTTATGGATATACTGTATGCAGATGTGCATAAAGGAATATAATAATTATTGTTTGATACGAAGAAGGGGAGATAATTTGACTTTTCATTTTCTTTTAGGAAATGAGGATGTGAGGGTATCCTTTTGTTGCTTTCCCAGAGTCAATTCTAGTATTTAGTAGGATCATTGGTCATGTTGTTTAGAATGGCATGCTATAATTTCATTTATTGTCAAAAATTTTTCTACCAATTGACAATTTTTCAAATAAAGTGCCAAAATATCACCTTGAAAGCTAAACTCCTCTGAAACAGCTTTATAAGGATTGCTTTCATATTTATCATGATAATTAGATGAGCATACATTACTTTCCTATATATTCAACAATTTTGGTATTCGTTATGAGACCGTGACAATTGTAATCAAAATACCAAAATATCAACTTGTTATTTCAATTCCTGTGGAACTGCTTGACTGATTGCTCTCCTATTTGGTAGGCTTGACAGTCATGATATGAAGAAGTTCATAGTTAACCACTGTATTGATGGAATACTTTGTAGAAGTAGGGGCATAGAATATTTTTTAGCTCAAATACCCAGGTATTGTCTTGGAATTGCACCTCTTTCTTCAAACAATGTTGGGGGCTTTATTAACAAATGATATCAACACTTTATGTTCACAATTATTGATGCCAACACCAACTGAATTTGGAATGCTATGTCTCATTTCTGTGACTCTTGTTTCAGGTAATGCAAAAATTAACCTTGCTAAGTAGAATTCCAAAACATAACTGGTCTTTAAGAGTTTCAGGAAATTTACCAAAGTAGTTCCATGTTTGTGTAAGCTCATCAGACTCAAAGGGTCAGTGGGAGCTATAGCCATCACTTGCATCCATTGTCACATTTTTATCAACTCCTGGAACCCTTGAAGCAAATTCAGGCAAACTTTACAAGAATGATATATGGAAGGTCTTTTACAAAAACTGCTTAGTTTGTTCTGATCTGATAAAAAAACATGGCTACCAGCACAAAACTTATATATGACACTTGACCCTATAGGAAAAACATCATTTTCATTCTCCTCTGAAACCACTGAAGCAATTTCAACCAACATTAATAGGAATGATGTATGGAAGGTCTTTTACAAAGATTGCTCAGTTTGTTCTGATCCAACAAAAAACATGGCTGCCAGCATTGAATTATAGACCCTATGGGAAAACATCTTTTTCTTCAATTCCTCTGAAACCATCGAAGCAAATTCAACCAAACTTTACAGGAATGGTGTATAGGTGTTTTACAAATATTGGTCATATCATTTTGATCCAACAAAAAACATGACAGGCAGTAGGGAACTAAGGTTAAAAGTTGAACTCTATGGGAATCTTCTCTGAAACCACTGAAGCAAATTCAACCNTACTGTATCGTTTTGATTTTCGATAACATGTGTTTGTTCTATGTGTAAGAGTATGAGAATGAGAGTTGTATTGTATATTTGTCTTGTAATATATTGTCTTGTCTGTTTATGTTGAGGAGAGCAACTTTGTAGCCCTCGGGCTGTTTGTAATCCTCTTTAAATAAATAAAGCATTAAATTAAACAAAGATTGCTCATTTCCGTCAGATACAACGAATATCGTGGCTGGCAACCCTGAACATAGTTTAACATTGGACCCTATGGGAAATGAAGTCCTTTTCAAAAATTGCTCAGGAAATTTTCTTAAGTTGAAATAATGATTCTTATTTTCATTCTTAAGTGTTCAAAATTATGTTTAGTACCAGAAAATTGCTTAAATTTATAAATATAACCAAAAATTTAAACAAGTGTAGAACCTTATACCTCCTCTGCTGAATTTACCCCTTAGAATACTTGAGAAACTAATTTATTCAACAAAAAAAACTTCAAATGATCAATTGAAGTCAAGGTCAAAAGGCTGTATGGCAGAAAAACATGCACTGTCAAATGTCAACTTATATATATACCAAATATTAACTTTGCAATGATGGTTACTGAGAAAATGATCTAATCTAATAAACTTTACGTAGTCATTGGACCATGAAATTGAGATCCGGGTCAAAAGCCACATTGAAGTCTGCATTTTACCCAAGAGCTATCTACATACAACAGTCAGCCTTCTATGGCTCGAACTCCCAAGGAACTGATGAAAGCAATATAAGCTAGAAGGGTGTTTGAACTATCAAGGTCAGACTATGTTTAAACTTGAACAAAGGGATCAGAAAAAGGGTCAACTGTATATATCATTGCCATGTCACTTGCTGTTCTTGAGAAACTTGTCTAATTAGAAATAAACTTGATATGATCATTGATGTCAAGGTTAAAAGGCATATACCAGACATGTTCTATGCAATATCAGCCTATATGCTGAATATCATTGCTCTTTCTCCTACCTTTTATTGACAAACTCATCTTATCCAAAAATAACATGGTCACTAGATTATGAAACTAAAGTCAATAGACCATGATTTGAGGTCAAGGTCAGAGCCATATGGCAGACTGTCGTGTTTTAACCAAGACCAAGCTACAAACCAAATATTGTTGACTGACCACTTGTAGTTATTGAGAATCAGACCTAATCATAAAAACAACCTGGACATTGATGCCAAGGTCAAAAGCCATATACCGTATAGCGGGTTACTTTCGCGGGGTGCTAATTTTGGCGTATTTTAGCTGTCTAAATTCAATCGCCAAAATAAATTCCGCCAAATTTTATTCTACAGTTTATATATTTAAACAATTATATGGAATTTATAGCTTTTTTGTATTATTGTTACCTTTGGAAATTAATATCTATCATGACAGCTTGGATATTGTATTGTGCATGCATATGTAAAGTTTGTATTCAGGCCAAGCTGTGAGGGAAAACAATATTTAAAATTACTGAAAATGTAGGTACTAATGTAAATTACATGTAATTTACTAAATAATTGATTAATAGCAATTAAAATTACTAGAAATTAAAGGATAACAATCATTCTTTTCTTTAACATTTCATGTTGATCAACACTTATTATAAACTGGAACTCACTCCTTTTGAGTTAAAACGGAAATATTTTTTATTTTGCATTTTACGTAATTGCGAAAATAAAACCGCCAAAATTTTTCGTATACAATTTATCTTTAAAACCGCCAAATTTTACACCCGTCAAAATAACCCGCAATACGGTAGCAGACTGACATGTACTAACAAACACCAAGCTATTTACCAAATATCATTGACCTATTACTTGTAGTCAATGAAAATCAGACATAATCACAACAAAAGGCTCTCAAGAGCTTGTATCATTCCCTGGACCATGATTAATTGATATCTGCAGAGGCAATCAGTCTAATGTTATTTGCCACTGGCTTCCAACTTGGTTGGGTATTGTCACACATTTTTAAGGGGTCATCCAGATACTATTGTGACCATTGGTGTTGTGGTTTCCAAAAAGACTCCTGAATGCATTAATTTTAATGAGTCGTTTATAAACTATGTTCTCGGCTGGTGGCCATCTTGGATGAGGAAGGAACATAAACATTGGAAATCAACAAAACAAAATTATGGCACATGGCCATATTTGTCTTCGATTCTAACAAACCATTGGTGGTGCATGCACATGCAAGGTAAGGTGATCCTATCATGTTTATTAACTAAGGTATGGACTCGATGATAAAAAAAAAACTAGAAAAACTGTGAGCAAAGCTCACTAATAAATACCCCCCACACCCCCATTTGATTCGAGAAATTAAAAAGTCATTCAAATCAAATTCTGAAATAGGATGTGCACATCTACATTATGTCATAAGCACCGTGTTCAAGTTTCATGAAAATCTATTCAGTGGTTCAGGAGGAGTAGCGGATAAATAAAGGGTACCCTCTTGTAATGTAATGGCTAAGTCCATGTTTTGCTATGGGAAACCCCAAAAATCAATCAAATCAAATTCTGAAATAGGAGGTGCACATCTACATTATGTCATCAAGACTGTGTTAAGTTTCATGAAAATCTTTTCACTGGTTCAGGAGGAATAGTGGATGAGAGATGAGTACCCTTAGGTGTAACGGACGGACGGAAGGACGGACGGACGGACAACCCCATTACTATATACCCCCACTTTTCAAATGGGGGGTATAAAAAATTTGTATCGAAGTTGATGATGATCAAAGTGATATAATTTTATGTGGATGCTGGCCTACCATCAATGTGCATGCAAGATATGTGCACATCCAAGCTTAATCGATTGTACCATGAATTGTAATAAATATACCAACTTTGGGAAAAAATGAAATAATTCGATCATGTAGAAAATATAGGTCAAAGTAACCTAATTTTGTCTGGATACTGCTCTTCCATCAAAAAGCATGCACATGCAATGTAAGTTGATCCTACAATGTACATTTATTAAGGTATGAAATCGGATGTAAAGTTGGTGGATGTCCTTGGTACTGAATTTGGCTTATTGGTAATGAGTACTTCTTCATGATTATTTTTGTTTATTACGGATTTCCATATTATTTGATTCTAAGGTTTATATTCACCTTGAAACATGTGAGAGATTTCTCCTTGAAATATGGGTATAGAATAACAAAATTTACTGATTATAATGCAATTTGGTTATTTTAATATCTTGAGTGTAAGTTGATCATACGTTAAGTATAGGTCAAAGCGATCTAGTTTTGCCTGGATGCTGACTTACCCCCAAAGATGCATCCGCATTCAAGGTAAGATTATTCTGCCATGTACAGTAAGATTAGAACTTGGATGTTAACTTGCCTAAATGTTGGTTGATCATGCGGAAAATATAGGTCAAAGTGACCTAATTTTGCCTGGATGCTGACCTACCACCAAAGATGTATGAACATCCAGAGTAAGATGATTCTAACGTAACTGAGATAAGTATCTCTGAACTAAAATTGAATGACAGCAATCAAGCGGAAAATATAGGTAACAGAAATCTTATTTTCCTGGGGCAGTCAGATTACAAAGATATACAAACTTTGATGACCCTACTCGGTCTCTTCATAGTTGAAAAGATATATAGCTAAATACAGACAAGACATTTACACCGGGGGTACTCAAATAGTCACTATTAGTCAAATAGTGACTAAGGTTGGTTCTAGTTTGCTCATTAGTTTTAGAGGAGAAAATTGTTGAATGTATTTCTCACCGGTTCCCATGTTAAACTAAGATCCCAACTGCCTGCCATTTTGCATGAGGTAAGAACAAAAAAAAACTTTGTAGACCACGCTTGGTTCCCATTAGCGAAGTTGTCTCAGAGGAAAAGATCTTTGATTGCATTTCTCATAGGGTCCTATAAGTAACTTTCCCTCTGGGCATCATCTTGGATGAGATACCAATATAATATAGGTAACGATTACAACTTTGCTTCATTATGACACATTGTCAAAGTAACCCAGTTTAGCCTGCTTTTGCAGATCCAAGATTTGAAATTGAAGCGGACGCAAGAGAAACAAATTGCATTTTTTGGCCGAAACCCCGATTTTGTGCTAAAAATTTTATTTGTTTTAATCTAAGAGGTCGCATGCCCCCAACGCAGACACAGACAGCATCCGAAGCATGAATTGTTGTTGTCATCCCAAAATGCATTTCACACATACCAATATGGTTGATGTGGGACTTCTCAGTAAGCAGGAATGGACCTTATTATGTGGTTTGTTTCCATTGATTTATTCACCTTCTTACTTTTTGGGCCATTTAGGGCTTGCCATATGGTGTGAGGTTCCTCACTGTGTTGAAGACCGTACGGCGACCCTAGATGCTTTGTTTTTGGGTAGTTTTAACCTGGGGATGGGATGTTTCTCCTTGACACTTACCCCATTTCCTTTCTTTTTATACCATTCTTTCTAACTGGATGCCGACGCTAGGGGTATCACATACCCCCTTTCACTTCGTGAAGTGAGCTAAACAAGAGGCTCTCAAGACCCTGTATCGCTCACCCGGGTCATGGCTGAGATATACAGTTAAAATAATCCCAATGTTTTAAGGGCATCAATTTCAAAATTCTTAATATACATTAATGTTATATTATCTTAAGTTAAACTTTGTCCCCCACTGGCAGTTATTTTGGATGGGGGTGCAGATCTAATGTCACCTTTCTTGAAGGGGACCATCTAAGGACCATTGACTATAATTTTAGTTCCAATTGGCTATATATTTTCTGAGGAGAAGATCTGTGAATGCTTTTGGATAGGTTTCAAGGTTAAACTATAGACCCCACTGGGACCATCTTGAATGCTATGCAGACATGCCGGGCAAATTTTTCAAACGGGAACAACTACGGACCATTTTGTCAAGTCTGTTTTTATTATTGGCCAAGTACTTTCAGAGGAGAAGATCTGTGAATGTTTTCCCATAGGGTCCAATGTTAAATCTGTGTTCCCTGCTGGCAGCCATCTTGCATGAAGCACGGGCCTGAAAAAAGAACTTTTTTGCAGGGGACCACTAAAAGACTATTTTGGCCAACTAGCTCAACAGTTTCAGAGAAGATCTTTGAATGTATTTTCCCATAGGGTCCAATGTTAAAAGTATGTTCCCCGCTTGCAGTCATCATGGATAAAGCACGGACCTGAAAAAACAAAGGGACCTCTTATAGACTATTGTGGCCAAGTTCGGTTCTAACTGGTTCAGCAGGATATGGAATGAATGTACATGTGACAAAAAGGCACACGGTACATAGAAAACTCCAGTTTATCAAGGACAGGGCTATTATTCCTGTCTACACCTTGATGTCGCCTGAGGGACTATTCTCCAGTTGGCTCGGCAGTTTTAGAGGAAAAGCTCTTTGAATGTGTTTTCCCATAGGGTCCAATGTTAAAACTATGTTCCCTGCTGGTCGCCATCTTGGATAACGTGAAAAACAACTTTTTTGCAAGGGACTTCTTAAAGACTATTTTAGCCAAGTTTGGTTCCAATTGGCTCGTCAGTTTCAGAGAAGATCTTTTAATGTGTTTTCCCAAGGGTCCAATATTAATTAAAACTACGATCCCGGCTGAAGGCCATCTTGGATATAGCACGGACCTGAAAACATTTTTTTTTGCCAGGAACCATCTAAGGACTATTGTGGCCACGTTTGGTTTCAACTGGCACAGAAGTTTCAGAGGAGAAGACCTTTGAATATATTTCCCATAGGATTCAGTGTTAAAACTATGTTCCCCGTTGGCAGCCATCTTGGATATAGCACGGAGCTGAAAAGCAACTTTTTGTAGGGGACCATCAAAAGACTATTGTGACCAAGTTTGGGTCAAATTGGCTCAGCAGTTTCAGAGGAGATTTTTGAATGTGTTTTCCCATGGGGTCCAATGTAAAAACTATGTTCCCCGCTGGCGGCCATCTTGGATATAGCAAAGATCTGAAAACGACTTTTTTTGCAGGTGGCCATCTTAAGACCATTGTGGCCAAGTTTGGTTTCCATTGGCCAAGTAGTTTCAGAGTGTTTTCCAATAGGGTCAAATGTAAAAACAACCTTTGAAAAATTTAGTGATGCCAAGATGACTGAATCTGGATCAATTTGTTTCCCTTCTTTCTTTGCAAGCAAGAACTAGAGGCTCAGAAACTGCGCCTGTATCACTCACCTATGCCATGACCAAAACATAGAAAGCAGCGACAGCCTGCTAAGCTCACCTCGTTACACAGCATTGTCACATGTTAAACATGTCAGGAATGGACTATAACCATTCTTTTGAACAGATTCAGTCATGCATAAAATGTAGTTCACAGACTGCATCCAAAGCATTCAATGCAACGATCACCCCAAAATTCATCATGCATACCAATATGGCTAATGTGAGACATGTCAGTAACCAGGAATGGACTTAACAATTCTACCTAGTCAAGCCCCACATGCGTAAAACGTAGGCCATAGACAGCATCCAAAGCATGCATTGTTTTTATCATCCCAAAATGCATCATACATACCAATATGGTCGATGTGGGCCATTTCAGTAACCAGGAACGGACTTTAACCATTCTACCTAACCGAGTCGCTCATGCACAAAATGTAGGTCACAGACATCATCCGAAGCATGCTCCCAGAATGCATCCTACATACCAATATGGTCTATGTGGGACATGTTAGTAAACGGGAATGGACTTAAACCATTCTTTCTAACTGGGCGCGGACACGGACGCCAACGCTCGGGGTATCACATACGCCCCCTCACTTTGTGAGGTGAGCTAAAAATGATTTTTTCCATAATGTTAGTTATGTTCACCACTGGCATCCATGTTTTTTGTCAGATCCTATTGAAATGAGTAATCTTTGCAAAAGACCTTATATACATCATTCCAATACAGATAAGTTAAATTTCCTGCAATAGTTTCAGAGCTTGTGATGAAAAGAATGATTTTCTCTTTGGATCCAATGTCAAACTATGTTATGCACTGGCAGTCATGTGTTTGTTCAAATCAAAATGCAACAAGCACTGTTTGTAAAGGACCTTCTATACATCTTTCCTGTAAAGTTTGGTTGAATTTCCTTCAATGGTTTCAGTGGAGAAGATGAAATATGATTTGTTGCCATAGGGTCCAATATTAAACCTAAGTTCTGCACTGGCGGCCATGTATTTTATCGGATCCAAATGAAATGAGCCATCTTTTTAAAGGACCTTTAGTGCATCATTCCTGTAAAGTATGGTTAAATTTCCTTTAGCCGTTTCTGAGGAGAAGGTGAAAATGTGATTTTTTCCATAGGGTCCTATGTTAAACGAAGTTGACTGCTTGCGGCCATGTTTCTTTGCCGGATTGAAACTAAATGAACAATCTTCGCAAAGGACCTTCCATACATCATTCCTGTAAAGTTTGGTTGAATTTGCTTCAGTGGTCTCTAAGGAGAAGATGAAAATGTGATTTTTCTATAGGGTCCAATGTTTGAGGCCATGTTTTTTATCAGATCAAAAGAAAATGAGGAATCTTTGTAAAGGACCTTTAGTGCATCATTCCTGTAAAGTATGGTTAAATTTCCTTCAGCCGTTTCTGAGAAGGTGAAAATGTGATTTTTTTCCATAGGGTCCTACGTTAAACGAAGTTCCCTGCTTGCAGCCATGTTTCTTTGCCGGATTGAAACTAAATGAGCAATCTTCACAAAGGACCTTCCATACATCATTCCTGTAAAGTTTGGTTGAATTTGCTGAAGTGGTTTCTGAGGAGAAGATAAAAATGTGATTTTTCCCATAGGTCCTATGTTAAACAAACATGTCAGTTCAGCACTGGTGGCCATGTTTTTTATCAGAACAGAACAAAATAAGCAATCTTTGTAAATGACCTTCCACACATATTTGGTTGAATTTGTCTCAGTTGTTTCCGAGGAGAAGATGAAAATGCGATTTTTAACAAAGGATCCTATGTTAAACCTTAGTTCCGCGCTGGCGGCCATGGTTTTTGTCAGATTCAAATGAAATGAGCAATCTTTGTAAAGACCTCCCATACTTCATTCAGGTAAAGTTTGGTTGAATTTGCTTCAGTAGTTTCAAAGGACAAGATGAAAATGTGAAAAGTTTAACGGACGAGCGACTGACGCCAAGTGATGGCAATAGCTCAAACTGACCCTTTGGGTCAGGTGAGCCAAAAAAAAAAAGATTTTCCAATAGGTCCATTGTTAATGTTTATTCTGCATTGGTGAAATACGTCATTCCAAGTTTAATTAATTTTGTTTAATAGTTTCATAGCAGATAATGAAAATGATCTTCCTACAGGGTGCAATGTTAAACTTTGTTCTAAGCTGGCTGCAATGTGTTTTTTTTTAATTCAAATTCCATACTTCATTCTTATATAGTTTGGTTGAATTGGTTTCATTGGTTGAAGAGGAGATGATCAAAACATTATTTTCCCATAGAGTCCATGTTGAACTATTTTTTTGTGTTGGCGGGAAATTTTTCGTGGTGTTGGAATAAAATGAGCAATTTTCATGCTTCTATAGTTTAAGAGGAAATGATGAAGATGTGAAAAATTAAAAGATGCAATGTTAGACAATAGACCCTGTGTGATGGAAAAAGTTCACTAGTCTTTGGAATAAAGTATTCTTAGTGTTGCAATATTGCCAATAAATCAGCTTTTGAACCTTCTCTGCCCAGATTGTTCAATTATTTTTTTTACTCTGGGATGTACAACTTTTTTACTGAACACAAGATCAATACAGTAAGTGAAGGCTAATACTACTGGATAAATGGTAATCACTACTCTGTGATACACAACAAGTGTGGACCCAAATTGATGTCTCGCCTGTCCCTACTTGGTCGCAAAACAGATGTGAAATATCTGACTAATTCAGAAAACTTAACATGTTGGCTGACAAAAGCAATATAGCAAACTGTTATACCAAAAACCAAAATGCCAAATATCGGTGACCTACCACTGATATAGATACTGGAGAACCAAACATGGTCACTAGACCGTGAAAATGAGGTCAAGGGCTAAAGCCAAATATCAGGATGTCATGTTCCATCTAAGACAAACCCACATACCAAATATTGACCATACATTAATAGATACTTGAAAACTCAACATGCTCACTGAACCCTGAAAATGAGGTCACAGACAAAAGCCATATAGCAGACTGTCATGTACTACCCAAGACCAACCTATATACCAACTATCATTGACCTATCACTTATAGTTACTGAGAAAAAATGACCTAATCACAAAATCTTAACATGCTCACTAGACTGTGAAATTGAGGTCAAGGACAAAAGCCATATAGCAGATTGTCATGTACTACCTAAGAACAACCTACATACCATATATCATTGACCTAACACTTATAGTTACTGAGAAACTAAACTAAGCACAAAAACTTAACATGTTCAATGGACCCTGAAATTGAGGTCACTGACAAAAGCCATATGCCAGACTGACATGTACTACTCAAGACCAACCTACATACCAAATATTATTGACCTACCACTTACTGTTATTGAGATATGGATCTAATCAGAGAAACTTAATATGGTCATTAGATCGTGAAATTGAGGTCAAGGACAAAAGTCGTATGCCAAACTGACATGTACTACTCAAGACCAACCTATATACCAAATATCATTGACCTACCACTTACA
>MJUU01031400.1:64487-75008 GCA_002080025.1 Modiolus philippinarum | reverse complement strand
CCCCTTTGACCCCTTGTAGCTCGGAAACGGTAAGAGCTACGTCAAATCTGTTGACATACTACTGAAAGCTTAGATCAAGAGGAATCCAAAGAAAAAAATCCCAACGAAATCCGATGAAAAATAAAAATTCTACATAAACTGCAAATTCGCAATTTTGGCCCCGTTCGGCCCCTCATAGCTGGGAAAGGAAACAAGTTATCAAAAATCTAATAACTCAGCACCATATTAATTTTTCACAAGGAATCCATTGAAAAAAACTGCATCAAAATCAGACTAAAAATAAAAAATTTATTTTTTTTGAGATTTGCCCCTGTTGGGCCCCATTTATCTCGTAAGCGGTACATGCTACATAAAATCTGTTGGCATACTCCAGATTGGAAATTTTCTCAGGAGCACACTGAAACAAACCCCATCAAAATCCAATAAATAATAAAGATTCTACAGTCAAATATGTAAAAACATCAAATTTAACCCTTTTTGGCCCCTTTTTTAAAAACGGGTGGGGCCACAACAACCAAAACTTAGCCAAGCCTTCCTTTTGTGCCAAGGACCATTGTGTTAAAATTTCATAAGGATTGGTCAACTGAAACTTGAGTTATTGACTAAAAACAAAAGTGTCTACAGACGACGATGACGACAGCACCATACCATTATACGACCGCAAAAATTTTTGCGGTCGTATAAAAATCTCATCAAATTCCGATGAAAAATAAAGATTTCACATATTTAGAGAAATTGCAATTTTGGCTCCTTTGACCCATTGTAACTCAAAAACCGTAAGAGCTACACAAAATCTGTTCACTCACTACTGAAAGGTTATATCATGACAAATCAAAAGAAAAAATTCCATTGAAATCCAATGAAAAATAAAAATTTTATGTAATCTGCATGTTTGCAATTTTTGCCCCGTTTGGCCCCTCATAACTCGGAAAGGAAACAAATTATCAAAAAATCTGATGGTGCAGTGCTCTATTTATCATAAGGAATCCATTGCAAAAAAAGACATCAAAATCGGACTAAACATAAAAAAATTAAATTTTTAAAATTCACCACTTTTGGACCCCATTAATGTCATGAACGGTACATGCGACCTGAAATTCGTTGACATATTACTCTATTTAATTGACCTGACTGATCACGGGTCAATTATAACGGGATTATTCGTTTTAAACTTACCTACAAGACAGAGAAAATTAAGCCACGCCCAACCTGTTCAATAAATTTGAGTAATACTACTGATTGGAAATTACCTCAGGAGCACACTGAAAGAAACCCCATCAAAATCCAATAATTAATAAAAATTCTACAGCTAAATAGGTGAAAGCACCCAATTTGGCCCCCATTGTAAAACCGGAGGTGCCATAATGACCAAAACCGATCCACACCTTCCTTTTGTGCCAAGGAACAGTGAGTTAAAATTTCATAATGATTGATCAACGACGCCGCTGCCAACGACAGCGCCATACCATTATACGACCACAAAATTTTTGCGGTCGAAAAAAAAAAAAAAATGCATCAAAATCAGACTAGAAATAAAAAAAAAAATTTTTTTGAAAATTGCCCCTTTTGGGCCCCATTTATCTCATGAACGGTACATGCAACATGAAATCCGTTGGCATATTACTGATTGGAAATTTCCTCAGTAATCCAATGAAAGAAACCCCTTCCAAATCTGATAAATAATAAAAATTGTACAGCCAAATAGTGAAAACATCCGCTTTTGCCCTTTTTGGCCCCCTTTTTAAAAACTGGAGGGGCCACAATGTCCAAAACCAACCCACACCTTCCTTTTGTGCAAAGGAACACTGTGTTAAATTTCATAAGGATTGATCAACTAAAACCTAAGTTATTGACCAAAAACAAAAGGAAGCAGACAGTGCCATATCATAATACGACCGATTTTTTGAGGTCCTATAGAACCTGAGAAAAAAAAAGTCTTATGCCTAGCATTTTTGTTCATCTTATACCCTATATTCAAAATGCAATACATTGAACAAAACAAATTAAATACAGAGTCATGATTGTTGCATTTCAAACTAATTATACGGTATTCTGGCCCTTGCTTACAGTATTGATAACTTTAATTACCCCTTTACTTTTAGAATCAATAACTAAAATTATAATATAGATAGAGGTCAAAGAGACCTAATTTTCTTGGAGGCTGTGAGATAGCCCAAGATGCATCTGTACACAAAGTTTGATGACCCTACACTTCATAGTTACCAAGATTAGTATACCTAAATGTGGACGCCAACGAGGACGCTGGGCGTACTCCAATAGTCCTCCTCAACTTCGTTGAGGCGAACTAAAAACTATGTTCTGCGAAGGCAGTCATGTTTTTTAGTGGATGGGTAAAATTTCGGCGATCTAAATAAAGGACCTTCCATACAACATTCCTGTAAAGTTTGGTTCAATTTGCATCAGTAGCTTCAAAGAAGGTAGCAAATATATGCTTTTCTCATAGGGGCCCATGTTAAAATATGTTCTGTGCTGGCAATATGTTTTTTATGGGATTGGAAAAATTTTGACAATCTACATAGAGGACCTTCCATACATCATTACTGTAAAGTTTGGTTGATTTGCTTTAGTAGCTTCAGAAGGGATAGAACATAAATACTTTTCCCATGGGGTCCTAGGCAGGAATCCGGAAATTTTTGGAACCGATTTCGGTCATTTTTTGGGAGGTCAGAACATGTGGATGAAATTTTTGACATCGTCATTACCAACTCCCCTTTTTCAATGATGCTTATTTTAAGCTACATGTGTATGTTTTCTACGCAACGTATGATTCTTGTCTCGTATTCCGATGCCCAAGGTTGTATTATCACTGCATTAGGTTAATAAATCATTTTATTATTGTTCCAGACCATACGCGTACGGTCCGGACCGTATGCGTATACTCATATGGTCCGACCGTACGCGTACGGTCTTCTACGAGCTGGACCATACCCGTATATTTAGACCCTATGAGTACAAACAAAAAGACAGACACTACATTCGTTATTCAAACAAAGAAGTAAGTTACAGTCACAACTGATAGCACTAACTACCACTGAAAACAGTATAAATTATTAGGTCTGTATATATAACTGAAATGAAATTATAGAAGCAGTGAAATTAATAAAAAAAAATATTTTCACATTCTCACACAAATCTTAAAGATAATGCATAAACTTCAGTTTTACATTAAGAAGTTTTGTTTGTGGACAGTGGGTATTCCTTTTTGGAACACTGTTATTTGAGCTGTTATATTTATTCAGCCGTCCCTTGTAAGATTTTGGGATTTGCACCCTTTTTTGGGGGTAATTGGGAAAATGTTGTATTCCTTACAGGTAGTATTCAATGATTTTTTAATCAGGATTTTCATACAAAAAGACCATATATTTTATTTCAATTTTTAACATTCAATTTATTGTTTACGAAGCACTAGGCTTTTTTTTAATTATTTTATCTCAAATAACTTTCAATTAGTAAGTTAATTTAATAAAGGTATCTCCAAAACATAATTACAGTAAAGTTAATTCTTATTTTCCTCTTATATTTTCTGTAAAATAACGATTTTTAGAAAATCTTATTTGTTTCTAAACATAAGACCTTAATTAATAAAATAATATTGTATACTGTATATAAATTTATTGATATATTACCCGAGAACAAGCAAGACTTTGAAATAGCCAGACCGTACGCGTACAGTCAGACCATACGCGTACGGTCTGACCGTATAGGTATTTCGAAAAATACTCGTATGGTCCGGACCGTACGTGTACGGTCCAAATACGCGTATGGTCTGGAACATTATCAGCAGTAATGTCCAAATGTCAAAATTGCACTTGATATTCCTTTCGATGACGAAACGAAAGTAAACCGGAAATGACACATATGTTGTAATTTGGAACAAAATCAGAAACGGCTGTGAAATGCAAACGCATAGGCTATTCGAGGCACTTATGGATTTCAGTGGGATTTAGAGCTCTAAATTAATGTTTATTTACAGCAATGTTAGGGTTTATCGATCTTTGCGTAAGTTTTATGAACATGCATGCACGATCAGAAAGTAAATAGAAATGAAAGTACCGGTCGGTATAGTTGTGAAATCACGTTTGAAGTAAAATCCTCTATTTCAAATGCTTCCTTTGCCAATATTTACCGCATGGGTATTTACCACCCCTTGTTATTATCATCACAATGGTAATTAATTAGTGATTGGCAATCAACAAAGGTGTTACCTGTCCTAATCACGTGCTGTTAATCTGATTAAAGGTGATGACATGTTACATCAAATTTAATTAGCAGTTTGGTGATTAAAGTCAAATTCTTTATGCATTGTCTTGTAGAATGTCCGATTTTTTTTACATACAGTCGAACCTCGATAAGTCGAAGTCGAAGGGATTATACAAAATGGTTCGAGTTATCCGAGGTTCGAGACATCCGAGTTTGAGATTTACATATGTTTTCTTGTTACAACAGAGATTGGCAGTTATGCCGTTCGATGTGTATTACCAGGTCGATGGCCACATACAGAATCAGAGATACGGCAATAAAGAAAATAGAAAAAAACATGATTTTATTAAATAAAACATTCATATACTACTTGTTTTTATAAATTGGTAAGCAAATTAAATACGATTATGCAATTTGATCTCAACATCGACACATCAGGGTAAATTTGCATTATAAATTTTTCACGGGACAACAATTTATATTCGAGTTATCCGAGAATTCGAATAATCCGAGTTCGAGTTATCAGAGGTAAAAATGCATTAATCAAAGGGGAATTTTTCCAGGACCGACCATTTACTTCGACACAACTGAGATTTCGAGACAACCGAGTTCGACATAACGAGGTTCGACTGTAATTATTGTGTCAAGCTCTTTACTGTGTCCACATTCACTTTAAACTACTTTTGTTGAAATTTCAGTGATCGACATGCTGCGGTCGTATCATGCTGCGCTTGGCGTAGCCCTTTATTATGTGATAATTTTCTATATCTATTTTGATGGTACTTATGTTTAATGCTAGTTTTGCTATTATCAGAGAAAGTTAAATGTTTGTTGTTATAATTAATTTAATGAAATAATACCAATGTTGGTAAAATAAATGACAAAAATCTAGCTGCTGGATGATTGAAATTTCACACTATGTAATGTGAAGTAGTGCACATGCATAATTAATTTTTATTTTATACTTTCAGGATTGTCCAGCATTATCTCCGTTACCTTTGATGAAACCTCAGACTTTGTCACCACGGAGGGTTTCTTCTAAATATCCAGTATACATATCACCACACAAACAAATAAATCTCAAGGCTACACCAGCTACAGGAAGAATGCATTACTGTTTTAACAGGAGCCCAGCAAAGGTTTGTTTATACTCTACTCCTCATAATAGCTTGGAGATTGAAGCTTTGATTGGCAAATCTTGCANGCAATCTATATAAAGGACCTTCCTTACATTATTCCTGTTAAGTTTGGTTCAATTTGTTTTCAGTAGCATCAGAGGAGATAGCAAATATATGCTTTTTCCAATAGGGTCCAATGTTAAAACTGAGTTCAGCGCTGGTGGCCATGTTTTTTGGCTGATCGGAATAATTTCGGCAACCTACATAAAGGATCTTCCATACATCATTCCTGTTAAGTTTGGTTCAATTTGTCTCAGTAGCTTCAGAGGAGATAGCAAATATATGCTTTTCCCATAGGGTTCCATCTTAAACTATGTTCTGCGCTGGCGGCCATGTTTTTTAGCGGGTCAGAAAAATTTTGGCAATCTTCATAAAGGACCTTCCATACATCATTCCTGTAGTTTGGTTCAATTTGCTTCAGTAACAAAAGAGGAGATAGCAAATATATGCTTTTTCCCATAGGGTCCAATGTTAAACCTAAGTTCAGCACTGGCGGCCATGTTTTTTGGCGGATCGGAAAATTTCACAAACTAAGTAAAGGACCTACCATATATCATTCCTGTAAAGTTTGGTTCAAATTGGTCCAGTGGTTTCTGAGGAGATAGTCAAAATGTAAAAAGTTTACGACGGAAGACGGACGTCAAGTGATGGCTAAAGCTCACATGGCCCTTTACGCCAGGTAAGCTAAAAACTTTAACTAATCCTTGATTCTGATTATTGAAAATATTCAACTCATGATTGAAAAACACTGTAATTCACTCATGCACTCCGCGCATTCGTGAATTACTGCATTATTCAGTCATTCATTGAATATTTTGCAATAATCAAAATCTTGGATTAGTTATAGTATAAGTAAACTTTAAATATATACCCATTCTCCACTTTTCTTCATTTTCTGTGCTAGATGTAAACAGCCACATGCCATTTTTGATTCCCTGTATTTGATGAATTCATACTCCATCAGCGACATCTCCAGGATGAAACGTGCTAGGGTAAGGGTTTCCATTGAGGCCCTTGCACACTTAAAAAAAAAAGAAGATTTTTTAAATATAGTTTTTGATTCAGAATGCAATTAAATGTACTCAACGAAATACCTTTCTCAAATGTGCAGGAAAATAATTACCTGCTTTTTGGAAATGAAAAGCAGTTTTCCTTAGATGTGGCTGTCAGCTGGAGCTGCTGGGAAAAATCAAGATAGGATTCAAGATTTTTGTAAACATAGTAAGGAGAAACGGGCAATTTTCATTGCTTGCCGCATAAAATGTAAGGTTTATAGACTATATCTTAGTTTCAGTTGGTCTGGTCTGCATCACTAACATGTTCACTTCACATCCAAGGAATAAACTTCAAGAACACAATTAAATGAGGTTTTGATCTTATTGACGTGAGATTTTCTATACCATGACATGCAGATATGAATAGATTGTAAATCTAAGTACCAGAGCTGGTATATTGGCTATTTATTAAGGAGGACTGACCAAAAATTATATATTGTCAATGATCTAACAGATCATAACATCAGTCTTCTTGAAAAAGCAGTTGGTCATTCCTGACAGGCAAATGATTTCAAGTTGTGAGACCAAATGTCTGGCAATAAATCATGCTGTTAAAACACCAAAATGTATCTATTTTCTACTTTTATTGTCTTGATACTTTTCATTTATCTGACTCTGCAAATACTTTCTTGCATAATACTGTCATCTTATCCAATATCTATATTTCGTATGCAATTATTCACATATCCATCCTGCTTCAGGAGGACCACAACTACCTAAGAATCTCTATACCTGCACATGAGTCACCAACCTTGACAGATCAACAATTTTTCTAATAGAAAAATTGCTGTTTTAACAATGAATGAATAATAGAAACCTTGATGGTCAGAAGATTCATTAAGCCCATTTCGTAGGTTCTTAGTACTACCTTTGAGTATCTACGTAAAAATCTGTAGGATAAAGGCATGCCAAGGTCAAAGTCAACTGTTCTAAATATAGACTGCTCCATCAATATAAATTCTCTTCTGTTGTAGGCATCATCACATATGTAAAGAAAATCCTCTATCAGTGGTGGACATCTTTCCTGCAATTGATTGAAAACATAAACCAGAATTACTGACCATGAACAATAGCAAAACAGTTTCTTACACATGTATGACTGTAGTTAATGAAAGTAAGCATGCATTGGTAAAGGTCTTCTTGATTTATTTAATGTTCAAATCGGTGTTAACACACACTAATCACATTAATACTTATCACAGTTACAAAGTAATGTTTCTCAGATTCTTACATGTATTTGTTGAAATTTGTCAGATAAATATATGTATTATTTCTGCCCAATCTGTATTAGTTGAAGGCTAAAATTCCCACTTAGAAATGTGGTTACTTGATTCAGTTTATAAGTAGCCACATTAAATTTCATTAATCAAAACAAAAACAAGGGATCTGTGAGCCCCAGCTCACTATTTATGCCCCTGCTCTCGTCTTCCAGCATCTAATAACCTGACAAAAGTTGGTAAACAATGTGTCCCACAATAAGTCAGTAATCAGAATGTAGCATACCGACAGGTCTGAAAATGCATCCCACAATTTGGCATGACTATACAAAGCTTTTGACAAAATTTCAAGTTTGTATCATTTACTATTTCAGAGAAAACTTTACAAAGTTGTGACAGACAGAATGATGGAATTACTGAATTATGGAGTGACAAACACAGGTATAACAGTATACCCCATCCTCTTTCACAGCGGAGGTATAATAACAATTTGTCCAGGCATTTATTTCTTATTCTGAAACATGAAATAATGAAAAAAAAACAAAAAAACAAGTCTTTCCTTCTCATTATGGGAGATGCATTCAACTTCATGAAAGTTAAAAATAATATTTTTTACTGTTTTTAAAACTATTAAAAGGCATGACAAGCCACAGAAGTTGGCAATGACAAAAGTAGAATAAAGGCAGCACACAGATGAAAAAGAGACATGAAGATAAAAGCTGCTGTAAATTTGGGAACTGACAGCCAAATATATTCTATATTTTACTGGCATCATTTCAAAGTGCTGTGAAAAACCATAATTGCTACAGCAAAATCATAAATGATGGGCACTATTCAACTGCAATAATGTTCCTTAATTTTTGTAGTTTTATCAAATTTATATCTTCTCAAAGTTTAAAACTTACATCAAATTTACAGGCCAGAAACAATGATGCTGCACCCACAAGCTGTAAAACTTCTTTTGTCACAATCTGTTTAGATAAATATGTATCTACTAGTTTGACTGCAAGGTAGAGTGTCTCGTGATTCAGCTCAAAGTTCTCTTGTACTTCTACCAGCCAGTCCACCAATATTGACCTCATGTTCAATGTCAGGGAAGGTTGATTGTCCATATACATAGGTACCATAAACTTCAGCTGTTAATAACAAAAAAAAAGGTTGATTATATCATGAAATACATAGGTAATATAGTAACATAAACTTTAACTGTTAATTTACAAACAAAGGTTGATTATACCATGAAATACATAGGTACCATAAAATTCAACTGTTCATNTCAAACATTCTACCAGATTATTCAGTAAGTTTACTGTATTATTTACAATTTTATAAGGAGATTTTTAACCTGTTTAAAAGTTTCCCGCCCTGCAACATCTATTTTTATCTAATTCAAGCTGGACCGACAACTAAAGTGTTCATGACGAACACTAAAAACAAAACATAAAATTTAGCAGAATACTTTTTTTTCTCTAAAATTACAGTATTCTTGTTTGGTTTCCATGGCAACCGAAAAATCCACCAGCCATTACAACCAAGAATAGAACACCATTCAAAAAAAATTTGGGCAGGGGTTCCCCTTAAAATCAAGGTAATACATAATGCTGAAATTGAAACATTCAGACCACAATTAAA
Source organism: Modiolus philippinarum (assembly GCA_002080025.1). Taxonomy (NCBI): domain Eukaryota; kingdom Metazoa; phylum Mollusca; class Bivalvia; order Mytilida; family Modiolidae; genus Modiolus; species Modiolus philippinarum. The sequence continues at coordinate 65,705 of MJUU01031400.1, read as the reverse complement.
ATAAAACTAGAGGCTCAGAGACTGAGCCTGTATCGCTCACCTGACAAAATGCTTCTATGCCATGCATGACCAAAACATGTTTATTACCACTTGGGTCTAATACTTAGCTAAGTTCTCCATTAGCACTCGTGTTTTTGTCATAATGGAATAAGTAATTTTTGCAAAGGACCTTCCATTCATCATTCCTGTAAAGTTTGGTTGAATTTACTTCAGTTATTTCAGAGAAGAAAATGAAAATGCGATTTTCCCATAGGGTCCTATGTTAAACCATGTTCCTTGCTGGTCGCCATGTTTTTCTTCGGATCAGAATGAAATGAGCAATATTTGTTAAGGATCTTTAGGTCATCATTCCTAAATTGGCTTCAGCCGTTTCAGAGCAGAAGATGAAAATATGATTTTTCCCATAGGGTCCAATGTTAAACCTAAGTTCCGCTATTGAGGCCATGTTTTTTATCGATTGAAACAAAATGAGCAATCTTTGTAAAGGTCCTTCCATACATCATTTCTGTAAAGTATGGTTGAATTTGCTTCAGTGGTTTCAGAGGAGTAGATGAAAATGTTATTTTCCCATAGGGTCCTATGTTAAACCATGTTCTGTGCTGGCGGCCATGTTTTTCGTCTGATCAGAACGAAATGAGCCATCTTTGTTAAGGACCCTAAGTACATCACTACTGTAAAGTTTGGTTCATTTGGCTTCAGCCGTTTCAGAGCAGAAGATGAAAATATGATTTTTCCCGTAGGGTTCAATGTTAAACTTAAGTTCTGTGTTGGCGGCCATGTTTTTTATCTGATTGGAAGGAAATGAGCATTCTTCCGTAAATGGTGGTTTACAGTGGGAGATGACCAATGTGAGATCGATGCACGCGACCTCATCTCACACCGGTAAATAACCAACCAGACTTGTTGATTTTTGTGATACAACAATCGTAACCATGACTAAACGTCATAAAACACCTGACGTCATAATGTTAGGAACACTTAAATGGCGACAACAGTGTTCACACGGTATAAGTTTCTAGACATTTCTATCCGTGTTTTACGGAAGAAATAGGAACTTGCATTCGGTCACAATGAAAGATCGGGATATCTTTCACTCGTGTAAGAAATTCTACGTCTTTTACTCTCGTTCCGCTACGCTCCACTCGAGAAAAGACGAAATTTCTTACACTTGTGAAAGATAGCCCGATCTTTAATCTGACCTTATGCAAGATCCTATTA
>MJUU01031400.1:49714-63582 GCA_002080025.1 Modiolus philippinarum | reverse complement strand
TCATAATGGAATAAGTAATTTTTGCAAAGGACCTTCCATTCATCATTCCTGTAAAGTTTGGTTGAATTTACTTCAGTTATTTCAGAGAAGAAAATGCGATTTTCCCATAGGGTCCTATGTTAAACCATGTTCCTTGCTGGTCGCCATGTTTTTCGTCGGATCAGATTGCAATGAGCAATCTTTGTTAAGGACATTTAGGTCATCATTCCTAAATTGGCTTCAGCCATTTCAGAGCAGAAGATGAAAATATGATTTTTCCCATAGGGTCCAATGTTAAACCTAAGTTCCACTATTGAGGCCATGTTTTTCATCGATTGAAACAAAATGAGCAATCTTTGTAAAGGTCCTTCCATACATCATTTCTGTAAAGTATGGTTGAATTTGCTTCAGTGGTTTCAGAGGAGTAGATGAAAATGTTATTTTCCCATAGGGTCCTATGTTCAACCATGTTCTGTGCTGGCGGCCATGTTTTTCGTCTGATCAGAACGAAATGAGCCATCTTTGTTAAGCCAAGGACCTTAAGTACATCACTACTGTAAAGTTTGGTTCACTTGGCTTCAGCCGTTTCAGAGCAGAAGATGAAAATATGATTTTTCCCATAGGGTTCAATGTTAAACTTAAGTTCTGTGTTGGCCGCCATGTTTTTTATCTGATTGGAAGGAAATGAGCAATCTTTGTAAAGGACCTTCCATACATCATTCCTGTTAAGTTTGGTTGAATTTGCTTCTATTATTTCAGAGGAGTAGATGAAAATCATTAAATGAGATTTTCCCATAGGGTCCTATGTTAAACCATGTACCGTTCTGGCCACCAAGTCTTTCATCGGATCGGAACAAAATGAGCAATCTTTGTTAAGGACCTTTAGTACATCATTCCTATAAAGTTTGGTTTAATTTGCTTCAGCCTTTTCAGAGCAGAAGATGAAAATGTGATTTTTCCCATAGGGTCCAATGTTAAACCTAAGTTCCGCGCTGGCGGCCATGTTTTTAATCGGATCAGAACGAAATGAGCAATCTTGTAAAGGACCTTCCATACATCATTCCTGTAAAGTTTGGTTGAATTTGCTTCACTGGTTTCAGAGGAGTAGATGAAACTGTGATTTTCCCATAGGGTCCTATGTTAAACCATGTTCTGTGCTGGCGGCCATGCTTTTTGTCGGATCTGAATGAAATGAGCCATCTTTGTTAAGGATCTTAATTACATCATTCCTGTAAAGTTTGGTTCAATTTGCTTCAGCCTTTTCAGAGCAAAAGATGGAAATGTGATTTTTCCCATAGGGTCCAATGTTAAACCTAAGTTCCGCACTGGCGGCCATGTTTTTAATCGGATCAGAACGAAATGAGCAATCTTCCATACCCCATTCCTGTAAAGTTTGGTTGAATTTGCTTCAGTGGTTTCAGAGGAGAAGATGAATATGTGAAAAGTTTAACGGTCGGACGGACGACGGACACCAAGTGATGGTAATAGCTCACACTGACCCTTTGGGTCAGGTGAGCTAAAAAGGTCAATGACAGATTGCAATCCCCCCGCTCACCTTTTTTGGACCCATACTAAAGTTTGGTTTTGAAATGTATATATAGGAATCATCAATATAAATTTAATTTAAAATTATTGATTTTTGCAGTCATTCTATTGAAAACAATGATTCCTAATATAAGGAATTGAAAAAGGTATGATTGCTAGGTAGAATTCCAAAAAATAACAGGTCTTTGAGAGTTTCAGGAAATTTACAAAAATTAGAATCAAAGTTTTTTGCAATCTGACTATTGAAAATGATCATCATAACTGTTAAGGATGGAAAAAGATACGGTTGCTAGGTAGAATTCCAAAAAGTAACAGGTCTTTGAGAATTTCAGGAAATTTACCAAAATTAGAATCAAAGTTTTTTGCAATCTGACTATTGAAAATGATCATCATTACTGTTAGGAATTGAACCAGAGGCTCCTAGGAGTCTGTATCACTCACCTGGTTTTCAGTTGCCACAATCAAGGTAACAATGTAAGTTATACAGTTTATCTTCAGTTTTCTCAAACTTTCGTAGGTCGAACACCTCCAATATCTTGAACTGTTTTTAAAGTCTGATCATGTTTTATCATATTTCTTTGTTGGGATTTTTTGACAAAAAACGTTCTTGCTAAGGACCACTTTCGACACCAGTTTTGAAGTCGAGACGTCATTTTGTAAATGGCAGTCAACAAAAATTTTCAACATCGGTTTTGAAGTCGCAACATCAATATCTATTTGGAAATCAAATTTCTTTGAAATTGGACAATGTTGAATTTTCCTGCTTTTTGGTAGCCATTTTAAATGTGGCGGTCAACGAACAATTTTCAACATCGGTTTTGAAGTCGCAACATCAATATCTATTTGGAAATCAAATTTCATGAAAGATGAGAAGATGAAAATGCGAAAAGTTAACGGACGATGGACGCCAAGTGATGGCAATAGTTCACACTGACCTTATGGGTCAGGTGAGCTAAAAATGTACATATTGCCGATAAAGAATATCATTGCAGTAAATTCAAATACTAATTTATTTGTAAAAATAACATTTAAATACAATGACCGCCCAACTATGTCTACATGTTTACCTTACTGTAAAGGTTTACCTTTATTAATTATCAATATTAATTGTTATAAACACAAACTCTGTACAACTTTATTTACCTCTCTTTCTTTATAATATCTGAAGATGAATGGAGCATACAGTGCCACTTGTGCTATATCTTTCAAATTTTCTTGGTCAATATTGTCAATACCCTGAAAATAATCAAGTTTCACATTTAATTCATATTCATTTAGCAAGAATATGTGTCCAACAGTTAATATTCCGTGATAAAGTAAAGCATAAAGTTGGTGCCAGGGATAATTTCGTATAAGATTTTTGAATATCACACCATTATGTTTATTTATACAAAGTTTAATGAGGATAGCGTATATCCTTTACAGAGAAGAAACTAATACATCTGTGGATAAACTTCATACTACCCCACTTTTTCTGTGTTCAATGAAGCATGATATTGGTTGCATGGGTAAATTTTTAATACAATTTATTTTAATTATAACATAATGTGTATTTATATAAAGTTTAATGATTATGGCATATTGGAAAACAAAAACCATAGTGCATATCTATAATATATAATTAAGCTCCTGCATAGGTTTCATGAAATTCCAATGAGTGGTCAAAGAGGAGTAGTGGATACCAGGTGGTCACCATATGGTTTGCATTGAGCTAAAATGACAAAATTCAACACATCATAAAATCTGAAATAAAAGGCATTATTGGAAAACAAAAACCGTAGTGCACATCTACAATATGTAATTAAGTTTCTGCATAAGTTTCATGAAATTCCAGTCAGTGGTTAAGGAGGAGTAGAGGATACCAGCTATTGGGAACAAAAAGACGGACAGATGGAAGAACGGACGGACGGATACCATGAACACTATATACCTCCCGCATAGCAGGGGGTACAACAAGAGGCTCACATGATAGGAAAATTGTAAGGATATGGAGTGAATGTACATGTGACAAAAACGCACACGATACATAAAAAACTCCAGTTTATCAAGGACAGGGCTTTTATTCCCGTCTACATCTTGATGTCGCCTGAGGGTTCTCAACAAGAGGTGAACAATATTCACCCCCTCAAGCGAGATCAAGAAGGCCCCTAGCGTGCACATAAGCGGTATTCTTGACAAAAATTATATCATTTATATCAATTATATCATTGAGCCTGTATTGCTCACCTGGTGACTGGTTTTATTCATTGTCACGAAGAGACCACCCATTCATACTATAAATTAGTTCACCAGATGTTACATTTTCAATCTTGGATGAGTTACAAACATAACAAGAGTTGTCAGAAGACAACATAGCTCGCCGGGGATTAGTGTGACCTCGATGCACAACAAATTTGAAAGGTACCATCAGAAAATTCTTATCACAAGAAAGTCACTGCCAAATATAAACACCCTACCACTAAACAACTTAATTCTAGAAGCAAGATTAAAGTTTTTAAAAAATTGCCCTCAGGGCAAGGGCAAGGTCAAAATTTCTACAAATATGATACCATCATAAAGCTCTCATCATAAGGAAGTTACATACCAAATATGAACACCCTACCACTAAAAGCCTATCTTCTAGAGGCAAGGTTAAAGTTTTTCAAAAATTCCCTCAGGGCAAGGTCAAGGTCAAAATGTCTTCAAATATGGTACCACTAAAAAGCTCTCATCATAAGGAAGTTACATGCCAAATATAAACACCCTACCACTAAAAGCCTACCTTCTAGAAGCAAGGTTGAAGTTTTTCAAAAATTTCCCTCAGGGCAAGGTCAAGGTCAAAATGTCTACAAATATGGTACCACTAGAAAGCTCTCATCTTAAGGAAGTTACATACCAAATATAAACACCCTACCACTAAAAGCCTACCTTCTATAAGCTAGGTTAAAGTTTTCCACAAATTGCCCTCAGGGCAAGGTCAAAGTCAAAATGTCTACAATTATGGTACCATTAGAAAGCTCTCATCATAAGGAAGTTACATACCAAATAAACACCTTACCACTAAAAGACTACCTTCTAGAGGCAAGGTTAAAGTTTTTTAAAAATTCCCCTCAGGGCAAGGTCAAGGTCAAAATGTCTACAAATATGGTACCAGAAGAAAGCTCTCATTACAAGGAAGCCACATACCAAATATCAACATCCTAGCTCTTCAGGTCTCAATTCCACAAGCCAGGTTAAGTTTTGCTGACGCCGACGACGCCAGGGGTATGACAATAGCTCTCCACACATTCGTCCCGGCGAGCTAAAAAGGGGTAAAGTTTTTAAAAAAAGAGTTGCCGATGATTAGAGTGACCTCAATCCACAATTAAATTTGAAATAATAAATTATTCTTATTGTAATGTTTTAAAAACTTTTTAAATGTGATATATGGAAGTCACATGCCAAATAGGAACTCCCTTCCACTAAAAGAATAAGTTCTATAAGCAGGGTTAAAGTTTTTATACAATTGCCCTCAGGGAAAGGTCAAGGTTAAAATGTCTAATAATGTGGTGCCGCCAGAATGCTATCATCATAACAAAGTCACATTCCAAATATGAACATCCTACCACTAAATGTCTACCTTCTAAAAACAAAGTTTAATTTTTTTTTTAATTGCCCTCAGGCCAATGTCAAGGTCATTATGTCTACAAATATGATATTAACAGAAAGCTCTCATGGTAATTAAGTAACATACCAAATATGAACACTCTACCACCAAACAACTTAATTCTAGAAGCAAGGTTAAAGTTTTTCAAAAATTGCCCTCAGGGCAAGGTCAAGGTCAAAATGTCTACAAATACTAGTATGATACCAACAGAAAGCTCTCATGGTAATTAAGTAACATACCAAATATGAACACTCTACCACCAAACAACTTAATTCTAGAAGCAAGGTTAAAGTTTTTCAAAAATTGCCCTCAGGGCAAGGCCAAGGTCAAAATGTCTACAAATATGGTACCATTAGAAAGCTCTCATCATAAGGAAGTTACATACCCAATATAAACACCCTACCACTAAAAGCCTACCTTCTAGAGGCAAGGTTAAAGTTTTTAAAAAATTGCCCTCAGGGCAAAGTCAAGGTCAAAATGTCTACAGATATGGTACCATAAGAAAGCTCTTATTATAAGGAAGTTACATACCAAACATAAACACCCTACCACTTAAAGCCTACCTTTTAGAGGCAAGGTTAAAGTTTTTCAAAAATTGCTGTCAAGGCAAAGTCAAGGTCAAAATGTCTACAAATATGGTACCATTAGAAAGCTCTCATCATAAGGAAGATACATACCAAATATAAACACCCTACCACTAAAAGCCTACCTTCTAGAGGCAAGGTTAAAGTTTTTGAAAAATAACCCTCAGGGCAAGGTCAAGGTCAAAATGTCTACAATCATGGTACCAGAAGAAAGCTCTCATCACAAGGAAGTTACATACCAAATATCAACATCCTAGCTCTTCAGGTCTCCATTGCACAAGCCAGGTTAAAGTTTTGCTGACCCCGACGCCGACGACGCCGGGGTATGACAATAGCTCTCCAACATTCGTCCCGGCGAGCTAAAAATTACAAACTTTGAAAGGGAACATCCAAAGACAATCGTAACCAAACTTGGTTCCAAAATTGGCTCAGTAGGTTCAGCATGTTCAGAGGAGAAGACATGTGAATGCATTTCCCATAGGGCCCCTGTATTTAACTATGTTCCACGCTGGTGGCCATCTTGGATGAGGTATGAACGTTAAAAGGTGACAAGCCAAGGACTATTGTGACCAAGTTTGGTTGAATTTGGCTTGGTAGTTTCAGAGGAGAAAATCTTAGGATGCATTTTCCATAGGGTCCCTATGTTAAACTATGTTCTCTGGTGGCAGCCACCTTCAATGAGGTATGAACATAAAAATCACAAACTTTCAAGGGGACACCTTATTTGTGATCAAGTTTGGTTCCAACTGGCTCAGTAGTTTCAGAGAAGAAGATCTTTGAATACATTTCCAATAGGGTCCTATGTTAAACTATGTCCTGTGCTGACTACCATCTTGAATGAAGTACCGACATAAAAATCACAAACTTTAAAGGAGACCAGCCAAGGACAATTGTATCCAAGTTTGTTCATATCGGCTTATAGTGGTTTCAGGAGAAAAGACCTTTGAATGTATTTCCCATAGGGTCCTATGTTAAACTATGTCCCCATTTTGGATGAGATGCAAATCTGCTGGACATATGTAGTCCTGGAAAAGCTCAACTCTTTTGAAATTCACATTTATTTAACCTCCATCTCAAACAGTTTTTGAAATAAAAGTAGTGGAAATTAAAAGAAAAAGGGCCATAACTCCTATGTGGGTCTTCAGATTTTCCTCAAACTTGCAGGAAATGTGGATCTTACTATGCTGACCATTTTTGTAATTTAAACTTCACTTCTATCTTCTACCATTTTCAATATATAAGGCTAAAAGTAACAACTAGAGGCTCAGAGACTGAGCCTGTATTGCTCACCTTTAAAATGCTTCTACGCCATACATGACTAAAAAAGATGTTTTCTTACCAATGGGGTCAAATGTTTAGCTATGTTCTTCAGTAGCACCCATGTTTTTTGTCTGATCCTACTGAAATGAATAATTTTTGCAAAGGACCTTCTATACATTTCAGAGATGATGATTATAAGGATGGTTATCTCATTCCTGGCTCCAATGTACCTTCCATACATCCTTACTGTAAATATTGGTTGAATTTGCTTCAGTAGCGTCAGAGGAGATAGCAAATATATACTTTCCCATAAGGTCCCATGTTGGACTATGTTCTGTGCTGGCAGCCATGTTTTTAAGGAAATCGGAAGATTTCGGCAATCTACATAAAAGACCTTCCATACATCATTCCTGTAGAGTTTGGTTCAATTTGCTTGAGTAGCTTCAGGAGATAGCAAATATATGCTTTTCCCATAGGGTCACATCTTAAACTATGTTCTACGCTGGCGGCCATGTTTTTTCACGGATCAAAAAAAATTTCCGCAAACTAAGAAAAGGACCTTCCATACATCATTCCTGTAAAGTTTGGTTCAATTTGCTCCAGTAGCTTCAGAGGAGATAGTCAATATATGCTTTTCCCATAGGGTTCCATGTTAAACTATGTTCTGCGCTGGCATCCATGTTTTTTCGCGGATCGAAAAAATTTCGGCAAACTAAGTAAAGAACCTTCCATACATCATTCCTGTAGTCAATATATGCTTTTCCCATAGGGTTCCAAGTTATACTATGTTCTGCGCTGGCATCCATGTTTTTTCGCGGATCGAAAAAATTTCGGCAAACTAAGTAAAGAACCTTCCATACATCATTCCTGTAAAGTTTGGTTCCATTTGCTTCAGTAACTTCAGAGGAGATAGCAAATATTTGCTTTTCCCATAGGGTCCCATGTTAAACTATGTTCTGCGCTGGCGGCCATGTTTTTTCACGGATCAAAAAAATTTCTTCAAACTAAGTAAAAGACCTCCATACATCATTCCTGTAAAGTTTGGTTCATTTTGCTTCAGTAGCTTCAGGAGATAAGAAATATTTGCTTTTCCTGTAGGGTCCCGTGTTAAACTATGTTCTGGTCCTTGATTAACATAGATATTTTATGTTAAAGAGCCAATATACATGTATATAATTAAACTATAGTTCAAATATGCCCAATTAGTTTAAGGGGAGTAGACCGCTGTTAGTGTTCTACATGGGGTCCAATGTTAAACTATGTTCCCTGCTGGCAGCCATCTTGAAAAAAAAAAAAAAACAAAAAAAAACAGAGGCTCCCAGGAGCCTGTATTGCTCACCTGGCTTTCAGTTGCCACAATCAAGCTAATATTGTAAGTTATACAGTTTATCTTCAGTCTCTCAAATTTGGTAGCGCAAACAACACATCTTGAACTGTATTTAAAGTCTGATAATGTTTTACTATATTTCTTTGTTGGGCTTTTTTGACAAAAAAAAGTTCTTGCTAAGGACCACTTTAACACCAGTTTTGAAGTCGAGACATCATTTTGTAAATGACCGTCAATGAACAATTTTCAACATCGGTTTTGAATCACAACATCAATATCAATTTGGAAACCAAATTTTATTGAAATCGGACAATGTTGAATTTTCCCACCTTTTTGGCAGCCATTTTGAAAACTGCCGTCAATGAACAACGTCAATGAACAATTTTCAACATCGATTTTGAAGTCGCAACATAAATATCTATTTGGAAACCAAATTTCATTGAAATAGGACAATGTTGAATTTTCCCACCTTTTTTGGCATCTATTTGAAAGTGGCAATCAACAAACAATTTTCAACACCGGTTTTGAAGTAGTGACATCAATTCCCACTTGGATACCAAATTTCATTGAAATCAGACAATGTTGAATTTTCCCGCCTTTTTTGGCGGCCATTTTGAAAATAGCGGTGAACGAATAATTTTTGACATCAGTTTTGAAGTTGCGACATCAATACCTGTTTGAAAACCAAATTTCATTGAAATCTGACAATGTTGAATTTTCCCGCCTTTTTTGGCAGCCATTTTGAAAACAGTGGTCACCCAACAATTTTCAACACCAGTTTTGATATCGCCATTGCATAGCAAACATTTTTTCAATTTATAATGAACCTTCATCTTCTATAGTTTTGGAAATAAGACGAAAAATATGAAAATTTTGAAAATTTTGTGAAAAAAGGGCAATAACTCCTACAAGGGTTTTGGATTTTCTTCAAAATTTCAGGGTGGGTAGATCTTGATATGCTGAACATTTCTGCAATTTACAATTGACCTCTATCTGTTACTCTTTTTGAAATAAAAAATAAAAAATGCACAACTTTTGAAAATTTTGAGATAAAGGCCTATAACTCCTAGATGGGTTTCAGATTTTCTTCAAAATTGCACAGTAGGTAGATCTCATCATGCTGATAATTTTTACCAATGTCAGATTTTTGATATCTGTAACGGTTTCCGAGTTATTGGCCAAAAACTTCAATTTATCCCTATGTTCTATTTTTAGCAGTGGCGGCCATGTTGTTTGACCTACCGCCTAATCGAACACAATTTTGAGAAGCCATACTCTGGTGATGATTCAAGCCAAGTTTGGTTATATTTGGCCCAGTGGTTTCAGAGGAGAAGATTTTTGAAATTGTTGACAGACAGACGACGGACGCATAGTGATGGCAAAAGCTCACATGGCCTTTTAGGCCAAGTGAGCTAAACCAGAGGCTCCCAGGAGCCTGTATCGCTCACCTGGTTTTCAGTTGCCACAATCAAGGTAACAATGTAAGTTATACAGTTGATCTTCAGTTTCTCAAACTTTTGTAGGTCGAACACCTCCAATATCTTGAACTGTTTTTAAAGTCTGATCATATTTTATTATATTTCTTTGTTGGGATTTTTTTTATAAAAAACATTCTTGCTAAGGACCACTTTCGACACCAGTTTTGAAGTCGAGACGTCATTTTGTAAATGGCAGTCAACAAACAATTTTCAACATCGATTTTGAAGTCGCAACATCAAGACCTATTTGGAAACAAAATGTCATTGAAATCAGACAATGGTGAATTTTCCCGCCTTTTTTGGAGGCCATTTTGAAAATGGCGGTCAACAAACAATTTTCAACATCGGTTTTGAAGTCGCAACATCAATATCTATTTGGAAACCAAATTTCATTGAAATCGGACAATGTTGAATTTTCCCGCCTTTTTTTGGCGGCCATTTTGAAAATGGCGGTCAACGAACAATTTTTAATACCAGTTTTGAAGTCGCAACATCAATATCTATTTGGAAACCAAATTTCATTGAAGTCGGACAATGTTGAATTTTCCCGCTTTTTTTGGGGCAGCCATTTTGAAAATGGTGGTCAAGGAACAATTTTCATCATCAGTTTTGAGGTCGCCACAGCATGGCAAACATTTCATCAATTTACACTTAACCTTCATCTTCTATAGTTTTGGAAATAATAGATGAAAAATACGAAAATTTAAAAAATTCGGTGAAAAAAGGGCAATAACTCCTACAAGGGTTTATGGATTTTCTTCAAAATTTCTGGGTGGGTAGATCTTGATATGCTGAACATTTTTGCAATTTACAATTGACCTCTATCTGTTACACTTTTTGAAATAAAATATAAAAAATGCAAAAAATTTAACGGAAAAAGGGCTATAACTCGGAGATGGGTTTTCAGATTTTCTTCAAAATTGCACAGTGGGTAGATCTCATCATACTGATCATTTTTACTCTGTGTCAGATATTTTATATCTGTAACGGTTTTCGAGTTATTGGCCAAAAACTGCAATTTACCCCTATGTTCTATTTTTAGTAACAGTGGCCATGTTGTTTGACCAACGGCCTAATCGAACACAATTTTGAGAAGCCATACTCTGGTGATGATTCAGGCCAAGTTTGGTAACATTTGGCCCAGTGGTTTCAGAGGAGAAGATTTTTGAAATTGTTGACAGACAGACGACGGACGCATAGTGATGGCAAAAGCTCACATGGCCTTTTAAGCCAGGTGAGCTAAAAACTAGAAAAAAAGTGATCTGCTGATCACAAAAGATACCGACGCCCATAGGCAATCCTAGTAGTTGCAGCAATAATCCCAAAATATTAAAATTTTTCCTTCAAAACAAACTCAAGTAATCACCCGGAAACCATAAAATTTACAGATTTTCCCTTATTCAAGGGCAATAACTCTGGAACGCAAAATCCACTCAGGGTCAAAATCCAACTTTACCTGTATTTTATCAATAGAAACATAATCCCAAAATATCAAAACTCCTTCAAAGCAAACTCAAGTTATCATCCGGAAACCATAAAATTTACAGATTTTGCCTAAATCAAGGTCAATAACTCTGGAACCCAAATCCACTCATGGTCAAAATCCATCTGACCTGTATTTTATCAATAGAAACATAATCCCAAAATATCAAAACTTTCCTTCAAAGCAAACTCAAGTTATCATCTGGAAACCATAAAATTTACAGATTTTGCCTAAATCAAGGGCAATAACTCTGGAATGCAAAATCTGATCACGATCAAAATCGTACTTGACCTGTATTTTTTAAATAATCAAAGCATGGAATGCTGTTGAGGCTGGTTCCTGGGTATTCACAGAAGTCCTGTAATTATTACGGTTTTGCTGAAATCTTGGCATGTAATTTTTTTCAAAAATTAAAATCCGAAGTTTTCCTTCTCAGTTTGGGTTGTCTTTTCAGTCTTTGTATGGGTTGTTGGCAATTTATTTAAAACTCTATTTACATTCCATTGCCTTGTTCCTCGTTGTTGGTACATGTAAGTATTCCAGACAAGTGTTACACTCGGTGGCTTGATTAATGTTGTTATTTCTAATTTTGTCATGTTAACACTTTGATGATTATTTGACTGTGATTAAAACAATTACTTGTTTTCATGATTACATTAATATTCACTGGAACGAGATCTGAAGGAATTACCTGTAGAGGATTTTACTGATAACTGCCTTATCACAGGGAGTGAGACATGCTCCCAGTCTAGAAAAAAAGCTTTTGTTAAATATCAAACTTTTTTTCTAGGCCGAAGCAAGTCCCTGTGGCCTTATCTAACACCTTCTAAAACATATTGAATGGGTTGGAGACTTCTTCTTATGATGGATCTCTGGTAGAGCATTGCAAATTTGTATTTCAGTTTATCTACATGCACATCAGTTTTTTTCTGTTGGATCAAAGATCATCAAAGCACTGGACGCCGAAATGCTTTTAGCCACTTATTTTTTAGATCTACTATGAAATAATTATGTATATATATTTTATCAGGACCATCACGAGTTTTCAACTGACGTTTTTACATTTGACTTTCGTGATCTAGCATGAAGTGTTTTCTTATACCTGACTAAGATTTAACTTCAGACATGACGGATGACCGTGAACGTCTTGCCTTCGTGAACGTGTCCTTGGTGCAGTTCATCTCTGTTTCAACACAATGTGAAAAATGAATTACAACAAAAGAAGGAATCACTGCAAATGGTGAAAATTCAGGCTTAACTAAGTATGGCCATTAATAGATAAAATAAAACAATGCGCTACATGTCGAGACATTGATGCTAATGATCGTTGGGCAGCCACCCCGAAAAGAATTAGTCTTTTATATTTTAAGATAGTTGTAAATACGTGTACAGATCTGTATATACATAGCACTGAAATTATTTTAGACTTTTACATTTTAACATTAACTAAATGGGAGTGCTCCGTAATATACCAGAGGTATATACCTGTACAGAACAGAAAACGAAACTACGGTCTGATTGATCCTTTTTTTTAAGGTAGAGTAGACATCAATATAACCATTAAAAGGTTCAAAGTCATATATATTGTGAAATACATACATTTTTACGAGTTACAACAGCGAAAGTAGAAGTTACTATGTATCCATTCATAAAAACTTGTAAAATCATAGCGCGCCGCAGGAAATTTTTATGAATTAACCGAATTGTGAATTTCGAATATCAATTTAAGTCCTCTGAGATTAAAAAAAACATTGTATCTTTCAAAAGATATTAAATAAATACAATACACACATAAAACGATGTAGTTGGTCATGAAATGGATTGCCACATGAATGGATTATTTTCTGTGCCTTCGTATGAATAACTGGTAAGTCGACGCGTTTTTTAACGATAGTCTGGATCATTCAGACTCTTTTCATATAAAGTAGTCTCCTAAATGTAAGTGTCTGGTTGAAACAGACTATTTTCAAGATGGCTTTTCCTAACAGCTAGAAGGCAGAGAACCTGCCTTAAAAACCATTTTTGTTTTCATGGGCCCACATAAAGACTGTTTTGACCAAGTTTGGTTCCACTGGCTCAGCAGTTTCAGAGGAGAAGATCTTGAAGTTGGAATGTGTTTTCCCATAGGGCCCAATGTTAAAAACTATGTTCCCCGCTGGCGGCCACATTGGATATAGCGTGAACTTTTTTGTAAGGCCACACCAAATTAATTAGTAGTTCTTCGAGATTTTGGCCAAAAAAATTAGAGCGAGCGAGCGAAATTTTTTTTTTAATTTTAAATTTTTCGCCTCAAATATTCTTGAATTTAAGAGCGAGCGAAATATTTTTTTTTTTATTTTTTCTTGTCCCGTGTTTCAATAATGTCTCAAATATGCTCATTTGAACCTGCATAACAGCTTACATTCAACCTCCAGACTTAAAAGGGCATTTGCGATAAATCAACAACAACTATTTCACATTTTGACCTTCTGTTACATGATATCTATAGCCACAACTACATGTATATGTTGTTCAGCACTACACTTTTCAGTATGCATATTGATCACTAACTAGTCTACCAAAGAATTGTGTAAAGTAACCTTGGGTT
>MJUU01031400.1:33007-48832 GCA_002080025.1 Modiolus philippinarum | reverse complement strand
CGCGAAATTCAACTAAAGTTGAAAACAATGGAAATGTCAAACCGTAACCAAGCCGTTACAAGATTTTAAATACCACTCAAGTATTTGCGGAGAAAATTAGACAGGACGGCTTGAATAATTCAAGTTTGACGCCTCACGACTATTCATAAAAGGCAGTTGACCGTTTTACTCTGTTCCCACATCATTTTCTTGCGGCCATGCCAACTGAATCAGAATAACGCTTAACTACAATGCATTTTCCCTTATTTCAAGCACATAAATGACACAGATTCGATTTTTATAATTTCCGAATCAAATTCGTGAAAACTTTTTGTTGATTTCAACGTGTGGGATTTTTATTTTTATTTTTTTATTTTGATTTTGGAAAATTAGGAGCGGGAAAATAATTTTTATTTTTAAATTTTGATTTTGCTAATTTAGGAGCGGGATTTCCAAAGAACTACTAATTAATTTGGTGTGGCCTAAGGGACCACTCAAGGACTATTGTGGCAAAGTTAGGTGACAACTGGCTGCGCAGTTTCAGAGAATTTTGAACGTGTTTTCCCATAGGGTCCAGTGTTGAAACTATGTTCCCTATTGGCGGCCATCTTGGATGTAGGGCAAACCTGAAAAACACCTTCTAAGTAAGGAACCATCCAAGGACTATTGTGGCCAAGTTTGGTTCCAATTGCCTCAGTAGTTTCAGAGAAGATCTTTGAATGTGTTTTCCCATAAGGTCCAATGTTAAAACTATGTTTCCCGCTGGTGGCAATCTTGGATATCACACGGACCTGAAAAATATCTTTTTTGTAAGGGACCATGCAAGGACTACTGTGGCCAAGTTTGGTTCCAATTGGCTCAGTAGTTTAAGATGAGAAGATCACTGAATGTGTTTTCCCAAAGGGTCCAATATTAAAACTATGTTTCCCGCTCAGGCGGCCATCTTGGATATCGCTCGGACCAGAAAAACACCTTTTTTGTGAGGGACCACCCAGAACTATTGTGGCCAAGTTTGGTGCCAATTGACCTAGTAGTTTCAGAGAAGATCTTTGAATGTGGTTTCCCATAGGGTCCAATGTTCAAACTATGTTTCCCACTGGCGGCAATCTTTGATATCGCGCAGACCTGAAAAACACCTTTTTTGTAAGGGACCACCAAAGGACTATTGTGGCCAAGTTTGGTGCCAATTGGCTAAGTAGTTTCAGAGAGTTCTTGGAATGTGTTTTCCCATAGGGTTCAATGTTAAAACTATGTTTTCCACTGGCGGCCATCTTGGATACCGTACGGACCTGAAAAACATCTTTTTTGTAAGGGATCACAAAAACACATTGTGGCCAAGTTTGGTGCCAATTGGCGTAGTAGTTTCAGAGAAGAAGATCTTTGAATGTGTTTCCCCATAGGGTCCATGTTAAAACTATGTTCCATGCTGGCGGCCATCTTGGATATCACAAGGACCTGAAAAACAACTTTTTGTAGGGGACCACTCAAGGACTATTGTGACCAAGTTTGGTTCCAATTGGCCCTGTAGTTTCAGAGGAGATCTTTGAATGAAGAGAAAAGTAACTTACAGTGGCAGTTTTATTTTGCCAGTCATCAGGACCGCCATAAACAATAAATTTGCTGGACCTAGCCGTTTTTTGGCAGTCAGGGCCGACAGGACCCAGGATTTTCGCAAAATCTGTTGTTAGAGGGTATAGGTCCACTAATCCATGCCAAGTTGTAGAAAACAGGGAAAAAGTGGTTGCTGAGAAAAATATGACAGAAATGTTTTGTGAGGCTTAAATTATTCTAAGTTCTGTCAAACTGGAAGTTTGCATGATTGAAATCCCAAACTCTTTAATATGGTACAAGTCCTGATACTTATAATCAATTTGAAATTGCATGCGTGGATCGAGACGATTTGAAGGGGGGGGGACCGATTAGAAATGGCAGAAACCTTCAGGATTTTCATTAACAAGTGATGACCCTAAAAGATGTCTTGCCTGTCCCTGCTGGCCTCTAAATTGATGTGAAATCTAAGTGAACTAATCAGAAAAGTGAACATGCTCACTAGACCGTGAAATTGAGATCAAGACAAAAGTCACCTGCCAGACTGACATGTACTACCCAAGACCAACCTATATACCAAATATTATCAACCTACCACTTCTAGGCATTGAGATATTGACTTAAGCAGAAAACTTAACATGGCCACTAGACCGTGAAATTGAGGTCAAGGACAAAAGTCAAGTGCTGGACTGACATGTACTACCCAAGACCAACCTACATACCAAATATTATCAACCTACCACTTCTAGTTATTGAGAAATGGATTTAAGCAGAAAAACTTAACGTGGACACTAGACCGTGAAATTGAGATCAAGGTCACATGTTATGTCCGTCAGGTAGCACTTGATTAGTACTACCACTGGACCAAATATGATGTTCCTACATCAAAGGGTTTTCAAAATATCCTGCATTTAGTGAAAGTTAACGCCGTCGCCATACTTTGCACGCATATGTCTCGCTTTTTTCGCCGTGGGCGAGACAAAAAATACACGATTGTCTGAAAAAAGGGGGTTCCAACCCCCGGAACCCCCTCCCCCCCACCTTGGATCCACCAATGAATTGTAAAAGGATGGGATTTGTGGTTCCTTGCAAAAATTGTGACACAAATTTTTAAGACACCAAAAATATGCTTAGTTCAATAAGACAGGAAGTGGGCCTATGAGATATCCATCTACATTTTGCATTTCACTGTAACATGTGTAAAGGTCCCTAAACTGATACTCCAAGCAAAACTGCAGCAGGCTGGGATATGATGGTGGTATTTTTTGTAATGTAGACAACAACCGAAACAAATGCAAGACCACAGATAATTTTGACGCAGGCCAAACAATTAAATACCACATGACTGAATCAGATTAGGGATAAATACTAACTTCTGGTGTCGATATTTCTTTTTCATCACTATCTACCTCTAGCTGTGTGTTTTTGATACAAAAACAAATGTCTTCCCCCCCTGATGAAATGTTCTTTCAGTGATAAAACACAAGTAAGTTTTATGTTGCCACTGGGTGGCCGATCATTCCAGATAGACAATATGCACAACTAAGCATTATGGTCAACAATCCTGTGAAGAATAGATGAAATCCTTTGAAAGATGTAGCAGAATTAGCATCCACAAACTCAATTTTGCAAAATTCCAAGTCAAAAAGGGGCATAACTCCAACAAAAATTGATGGGTGTTCCATGGAACACTTAATCGCTTGCATTACACAAGAGCCATTTTTGGCTAAGTGAACCTCTTAAATATTTTAAGTATCAGGTGCACAATTAAATCAAGTGATCAACAAATTCTGAAAGGTTGGTTGGAATATGACTTATACTTTTGAAAGAGTACCACATTAACAAACTAAATTAACAAATGAGCTATTTTGGCTTAGTGAACCTCTAAAATCTGTAAAATCAAAATATTACATATCAGATGCACAACATGATCAGGTGAACAACATATTCTGCAAATTTTGATGGAATCTGACTTATAGCTATGATTGAGTTAAGGATTAACTAAACAGAATAACAGATGGGCAACTTTGGCTCCACAAACCTCTAACATGTCTAAAATATGTAATATCAAAATTCTAAGTATCAGGTGCACATCTACACCAGGTGAAAAAGATATCCTGAAAGATTGGTTGGAATTGGACCAGCAGTTTTGAAGGAGTTGCAGATTCAAAAACCAACAAACTCACAAATGAGCAATTTTGGCTTCTTGAACCTCCAAAATGTGTAAAATCGAAATTATAAGTATGAGGTGCACATCTACACCAGGTAAAAAACATATCCTGAAAGTTTGGTTGGAATTGGACCAGCAGTTGTGAAGGAGTTGCGTATTCAAAAACTGACACTCACGAATGAGCAATTTTGGCTCCGTGAACCTCTAAAATCTGTAGAATCAAAATTAAAAGTATCAGGTGCACAACTACACCCAGTGAACAACATATTCTGAAAGTTTGGTTGGAATCGGAGTAGTAGTTTTGAAGGAGTTGCAGATACAAAAACCAGCAGATGACGACGACGTAAGACAACGGATAGTATACATTTATTTACTGGGTATGAGAACAATAGCATGATTATGGTTCCCTGAGACACGACTATTTCCCGACGCGAAGCCGAGGGAAATAGTTGATGTCAAGGGGAACCATAATCTTGGTATTGTTTGAATAGCAAGTAAATAAGTGTTTTATTATACCGAATGGAACATCTTTTACGTCCTGTTGAAGAAAATCTACAGAAAAAGAAATAAAATTGTGGTTAAATGTGTCTTTTTATACCAATGATGTATATTTCAATATATTTCCTTGTGATTTATAATGTCAGTCATGCTGAACTTACACGCCCATTAACCAATGAACGTCGTCACTCAAAAGTCCGTGAAAAGTACTCATGGTGCTATTCACTGGCCGGTAAATAGTCTTTGTGCTATTCACCGGGTAATAGGACTTTTCTGAAAAATGAACTGAAATATACATTAAAAATGAACTATACATTAAAATGAAATACACATTAAAAATGAACTGAAATATACATTTGGGGCTTGCTATGTGGTGTGGGGTTCCTCGCTGTGTTGAAGACCGTGTGGTGACCCCTAGATGTTTTGTTTTTGGTCGTTTTGGCCTGGATATGGGATGTTGTCTCCTTGACATTTACCCCATTTCCTTTCTTTTTCATATTTTATGACTATAAATTTTACATAGGAAATTATCGAAAAGGTATAATAATAATCCCTATGTGTCGACTCTGCTTACAGCAGGCGACACAAAATTTAGCCATTCAATCCTGCGAAACGAGATGCACAACTATGAATGAAGTTTGGTTGAAATCCGATGAAAGGTGTAGGAGATTTGGCGTCCACAAACTTAATTTTGCAAAATTCTAAGTCAAAATGGGGCATAACTCCCACAAAAATTAGCTGATCAATCCAGCGAGACCATATGCACAACTAGGTATGATGATCAACAATCCTGTGAAGTATGGTTGAAATCTGAAGAAAGATGTAACAGAATTGGCATCCACAAACTTAATTTTGCAAAATTCTAAGTCAAAAAGGGGCATAACTCCCACAAAAATTAGCGGATTAATCCGGCAAGACAATATGCACAACTAGGCACGATGGTCAACAATCCTGTGAAGTTTGGTTGAAAAACGATGAAAGATGTAGGAGAATTGGCGTCCACAAAATTATTATGGCAAAATTCTAAGTCAAAAAGGGGCATAACTCCCAGTGTTGGCGCTAGAAGGTCGCCACGTCGCCAGATGCGAATTGAAATCTTGAGTGGCGAAGAAAGTTTCATCTTCATTCGCCACATTGGCCAATTGAAAAAAAATAGGTGTTTTCAAAGCATAAAGTTAAAACCTTATTTGGTTAGTGCATAGATGGTTTGATTTCAATAACCGCTAGCTTTATTCATCAAAATATTAAAGGGAAACTTTAGAAATCCATGCAAACACCTCCGTTTGGTGAAAAAGAAAACAAACTTTCTCACTTCCGGTTTGTCCAAATACCGCAAAATTACCAAGATGTCCAAATACCGCAAAGTACCTAAAATACCAAATACCAAAAAGATGAACATGTAGAATGTCCAAATACTGAAAACAAAGTTGCCTTTTGTATAGACTAGATAGAACACTTAAAGTATCACTGTCATTACTGAAAACAAGGTTTATAATTGTCAATGAAAACAAATTGTTTTTTGATTATTACACAAAAATGCACAGGTGACATCTGATTAAAATTACTGTGGAACTTTTTTCTATAGCCATTGAAAGATTTGGAAATTATTTTTGTATACAGCAAGATGTTTTATAAAGACATTCAAAAACAAAATGAATAATTGAAACCATACATGCCATACCATGTCAAATAAAATAGAATCATGTGTAACAAAATTCCAGCATTCAAAGCAGATTGACCTAACGTAACCATTACTGACTTAAGCTACCGTAGAGAAAGGGTATGAAGATATAGAAGAAAAAAAACAATCTTCATTGCTAAGATACTATGAGAAGATAAATGAATTAAAAGGAAAAACATATTTAAAGGAAATATTTTATGTAATTATTTTTAGTGGCTAAAGATTTTTGAATGTGGCTAATAAAAATCTTGGGGTATTAGCCACAGTGGCTAATGCAAAATTTTTCCTACCGCCAACACTGACTCCCACAAAAATTAGCTGATCAATACGGCCAGACAATATGCACAACTAGGCATGATGGTCAACAATCCTGTGAAGTTTGGTTGAAATCTGATGAAAGGCGTTGGAGAATTGGCGTCCACAAACTTTGTGACGGACAGACGGACTGATGACAGACAGAAAAGACAGAAACAATATGACTCCCCCTTAACCCTTTCGCGGCGGGTGTATCCTTGAGGATACACGGTGCACAGGGCGAATGTATCCTTGAGGATACACGGTACGCAGGGCAAGTGTATCCTTGAGGATACATAAAACGTGTCACATGTGCACGTCATGTTTAACACAATTTTTAATGATTTATAAATGGACTATAAGATTCATGTATAGTTGCTATTTATTGTCCAATTGATATATAGTAAAATAATTTCTGATTCATTATTCTATGATAGTGCAAAAGACCTTACAGACAATGTGACCTTAAGGTGCATGCATTTGCTATTTATTGATTAATTTATAAATGCAAAACACAATTCATTTGTGGTAATTAATGATTACAAAAAAAGGCAAACTTACCATCTTGTACATCCTCTAGCTGTTAACAATTGTTCTACATTTTGAATAATATAAAAGTCCATGCATTTCAGTAAAAAGAGGAAAACTTTCCCTCCTCCTAATCTGGTTTGTGAAGGAATAGGTGCATGTCTTGCATTTCACAAAAGCAAACCAATAAACTTTATTTGTCTGTTGCAGGATGAAATTGAAAAGGAACATGTAGGAACATAATGTTGTTTTTTTTTATTATTTTATTATTTTTTTTATTTTTATCTTCAGAGAAGTTAGCAGTACTTCTCCTGTCCTTGTATATATGTTGCATTTTTTTTTTTATTTGATGAAGAGAGTAGTGAGAAAATTTTGATACTTCAATTTTAATCTAATTAGTTCCTTTAAACATGTGAGAACAAATTATCAATTTTGATAATTATTAATTTAAATTCTTCATTTAGGGTGGGGGGTGGTAGTGGAAAACGGATGTCTTCTTTGATAAAATCAAAAGCTGTTCTTGTCTCCGTTTGATAACAATTTTACAAGTTACATTTTTCATGTTTTGATGTCAAACATTGTTTTTCTGCTCGGGAACAAGTCTAAGATCGTCCGTGATGGTCCAAGAGTTATCCGTCTACATGAAGAGTTGTCTTTCTTTGGTTATTTACTTGTCACTTGGGAGAAAAACATGATGTCATTCGCTTTCTTCTCCGTTAATTTTCTATCTCTGTGGCGAATAATTGACACCAAAGAAATAATTATCATTCGCAGTATTATGCAAGGATAAGAAATACACATCGTAGACTATAGACAATGAGTTTATTATCCATTTCGTGTACAATAAAGTTGGAGACGGTCAGCACATGGAGACTGTTCACAAGCTTAGCATTTTCAACCGTATACGACTGATTAGAATACTTCTTTGAACGAATTTCATTGCATACGATCCTGCAGAAACCATAAATAAAGCACCGGGGATACATAGCGAATTCACTTGTGAAATGATACCCCGAAATAACGCGTATTTCCCACGTAAAACGACTTTGTACACAGTACTGTCATTTTCGCCGAGAACCTGCCATATATATAATAATTTATTATTAATTCCGGCCAGACAATGTGCGGGTGCAAATAAATCTCGGCCTTAAAAACCTGTAAAAAATATTAAATCCGTCGCGAAAGTGTTAAGAGGTGGGGAGACATAATGATACCACATGACTGAATCAGATTAGAGATAGATACTTACTTCTGGTGTGGATATTTCTTTTTGATCACTGTCTATTGGCACTTTCTACTTCGGTATCAGAATGATACATCATGACTGAATCAGATTAGAGATAGATACTTACTTCTGGTGTGGATATTTCTTTTTCATCACTGTCTATAGTGACTGTTGTATTGGCACTATCTACTTCTGTATCTGAATCATCTGTTGTTGAATTGCTGAAGAGAAAATTGGAAATGTAAACAGGAGCTGTTGCCAAATGGCAGCCAAATATACCCCCCGCTCATTGAACCCTGGATTGATATGGTAAGTGCACATTTAAGTTGGTGTGGACACAATACAAGTATTGACACAATGATATAATATTCAAGAAAGAACTTTTCACAAGGATTCCAATGAAAATACTCTGTCTAAATCAGACAAATATGAAATTCACCTTTTTTAGCCTAATTGACATTTTACACAAAAATCATAAGCATTAGAGAAATTTCATAACAACTTTTCAAGGGGATTACAATGAAACCAGAGGCTCCCAGGAGCCTGTATCGCTCACCTGGCTTTCAGTTGCCTTAATCAAGGAAACATTGTAAGTTATATAGTTAATCTTCAGTTTCTAAAGCTTTTGTAGCTTGAACACCTCCAATATCTTGAACTGTTTTTTTTAAAGTCTGATCATGTTTTACTGTATTTCTTTGTTTTGCTTATTTTTGACAAAAAACGTTCTTGCTAAGTACCACTTTCAACACCAGTTTTGAAGTCGAGACGTCATTTTGTAAATGGCAGTCAACAAACAATTTTCAACATCAGTTTTGAAGTTGCAACATCAATATCTATTTGGAAATCAAATTTCATTGAAATCGGACAATGTTGAATTTTCCGGCCTTTTTTTGGCGACCATTTTAAAAATGGCAGTCAACGAACAATTTTTAACATAAGTTTTGAAGTTGCAACATCAAGACCTATATGGAAACCAAATGTCATTGAAATGGGACAATGTTGAATTTTCCCGCCTTTTTCGGTGGCCATTTTGTAAATGGCTGTCAACCAACAATTTTCAACACCGGCTTTGAAGTCGCAACATCAATAGCTATTTGGAAACAAAATTCATGAAATCGGACAATGTTGAATTTTCCCGCCGTTGTTGGCGGCCATTTTGAAAATGGCGGTCAACTAACGGAAACCAAATTTCATTGAAATCGGACAATGTTGAATTTTCCTGCCTTTTTTGGGGCAGCCACTTTGAAAATGGCGATCAAGGAACAATTTCAACATCAGTTTTCAAGTCGCCACAGCATGGCAAACATTTCATCAGTTTACACTTGACCTTCATCTTCTATAGTTTTAGAAAAATAAAAGATGAAAAATACGAAAATTTTAAAAATTCGGTGAAAAAAGGGCAATAACTCCTTCAAGTGTGGACCCAAATTGATGTCTCGCCCGTCCCTTCATGGTCGCAAAATTGATGTGAATTCTCAAACTGACTAAATCAGAAAATAAAACATATTTACTAGACTGTGAAATTAGGGTAAGTGACAAAGGCAATAGAGCAGACTGTCATGAATCACCAAAAAAAACTGATAGATACTATAAACCAAACATGTTCATTAGACCGTGAAAATGAGGTCAAGGGCTAAAGCCAAACAGCAGGATGTCATGTTCCATTTAAGACAAACACAAATGCCAAATATTATTGACCTTACATTAAAAGATACTGGGAAACTTAACATGATCACTGGACCGTGAAATTGAGGTCAAAGACAAAAACCATATAGCAGACTGTCATGTACTACCTAACACCAACCTATATACCAAATATCATTGACCTACCACTTATAGTTACTGAGAAAATGACCTAATCACAAAAACTTAACATGCTCACTAGACCGCGAAAATTGAGGTCAAGGACAAAAGCCACATGACAGACTGTCATATACTACCCAAGACCAACCTATATACCAAATATCATTGACCTACCATGTATAGTTGCTGAGAAATTAAACTAAGCACAAAAACTTAACATGTTCATTGGACCGTGAAATTGAGGTCAGAGACAAAAACCATATAGCAGACTGTCATGTACTACTCAAGACCAACCTATATACCAAATATCATTGACCTACCANCCCCTTTTTTCTATTTTTAGCCTTGCTGCCATATTGATCGGAGGTCGGGGTCATCGGACACAATTTTGAAAACGGACCACCCAAGGATCATTTCAAGAAAGTTTGGCTTAGATTGGCTTTGTAGTTTCAGAGGAGAAGATTTTTAAAATTTCATCCCCCCTTTTTTCTATTTTTAGCCTGGCGGCCATCTTGGTTTGAGGGCGGGGTCATCGGACACAATTTTGGAAGAGGACCATCCAAGGAACATCCCACCAAAGTTTCATAAAAATTGGCTGAACAGTTTCAGAGGAGAAGATTTTTTTGTAATTGTGGACAGACGGACAGACGGACGGATGGACGACGGACGACAGACGACGGACGCCAAGTGATGGCAAAAGCTCACATGGCCTTTTAGGCCAGGTGAGCTAAAAAGGGCTATAACTCCGAGATGGGTTTTCAGATTTTCTTCAAAATTGCAGGGCAGGCAGATCTTGCAATGCTCATCATTTTTTTCCAGTCAGATTTTTGATATCTGTAACGGTTTTCGAGTTATTGGCCAAAAACTGCAATTAACCCCTATGTTCTATTTTTAGCAACAGTGGCCATGTTGTTTGACCTACCGCCTAATCGAAAACAATTTTGAGAAGCCATACCCTGGTGATGATTCAGGCCAAGTTTGGTTACATTTGGCCCAGTGGTTTCAGAGGAGAAAATTTTTGAAATTGTTGACAGACAGACAGACGACGGACGCATAGTGATGGCAAAAGCTCACATGGCCTTTTAGGCCAGGTGAGCTAAAAAGTATGTCTCTCCAATAGTTTGACTTCACAATATCTATGCTTAAAATTTTTTCTTGGAAAAAAAAGGATAATTGCAGGAGAAATCAACAAAAAGGTCAAAGTTGAATTATCTCCCCTTCCTGATTTCAAACAATAATCATATTCCTTCATGCACATCTACATATAGTGTTTTTCCATTGTATAAAGTTTCATCAAAATCCTTCAAGTGGTTTAAGAGGAGTTGCTCTTACGAGGTAATCCGTACATAGGGAATCAACGAAATCTGGAGCTTCATAACTTTACAAGAAGCATCTACATACAAAATATTATTCTTCTAAGAGTTGCAGTATCCCAGATCTGGACTCTTACAAAAACTTTAACATAAGTCACTAATGCATGAAATGTAGGTCAAATCCACCTATTCTATAAATTAACCTCAAGAACTATTCAAGATGCATCCATGGATAAAACCTTGTCCATCTATGCAGGGATTTTTCAGGGTATTTTGGGAAATGGCATTTTAATCCAATTTGGAATTTTTTTAATGACAAAAGATGAATTTTGGGAAATTGTAAGTTGAATCTTTATAACTGATGTTAATTAAGATAAATTTATTTATTTGATTTTGTAAATTTTCATATTTTTTTTATATTGCAACTATATTAAAAAGTTTATGATAACACCAGAAACATATATTGATGAAAACCAGGCAGTCAGTTATTGTCCCTTGTCTATGACCTTAACGGTCTACTTGTTCCTATTGTGTAACCAATTTAGCAATTTCATTTACCTATAGACGTTATAAAGTTGTTCAAGAGCAATACTAACAGACCAACATATATTGTAAAAAATTTTTGGAGACTTGCTATTGTTAACTAATCTAAACAATGATGGTCCTTTTGAATTTTCCAACAATTCTATTGTATATCAATCTGTAATGGCCTGGGGAGGTTTAACTTGAAAAACTGTTACCTTTACATGTAATATAACAAAGAGAAATTCCCTTTATGAAAAAAATAATAAAATCCCTCTACATTATGCATAAAGCAATATTTATTCTTATAATGGTGTTATTTTTAAATAAATTCATTTGTACCTTCTTTTTCAGTGACTATATAAACTCTTTATATATTTCCTATTTTCATCAACAGATCAAGGTAAAACCTCCCCAGGCCATTACAGATTGATATACAATAGAATTTTTGGAAAATTCAAAAGGACCATCATTGTTTATATTAGTTAACAATAGCAAGTCTCCAAAATTTTTTTTACAATATATGTTGGTCTGTTAGTATTGCTCTTGAACAACTTTATAACATCTATAGGTAAATGAAATTGCTAAATTGGTTACACAATAGGAACAAGTAGACCGTTAAGGTAATAGACAAGGGACAATAAAAACAACCATGAATTATTAATTTCAATAATGAGCAAGTTAGGCATATTTGCATGGGGACCTCTGACTGATATGTGTACCAGATCTGTTAGTCAGATGCTTGGGGGATGCAAATTATACAAAGCTACCTGCAACTAAGAACAAAACAGTTAATCAGTCTGGGGTGCAACTTAAATAAGTATAATCATGAAAATCACTTAAATGAGTCACCAGGACATTACTCTATTGATAACTTTACTACGTTATTGAAGTCTTTTTCATATAATATTCAGTTTTGTTGCAATTCCCACTTAATGGTAACAGTTAAGTCCATTATTACACATGTATTAAGACATGTAAGAAGTTCAAGTTGACCTCATGAGCAATCTAATGATAGTCTAACTGATTTTGATAAACCTTTTCAAAGATAACTGAGATTTAATTACCCAAGGGTCCAATCTTTATGGGTGTTGGCTCATATAATTTACTCTCTTTGGGCATTTATATTTGATATTTGTTTGTCCGAGAAAAATCATAATCACAAAGAAATTTGGTAGCATTTTCAAGAAACTTGTAAGTTATTGCTGAAAATACATGATTACTTGATCCGGTTACACAAATGTACTTCATTTGATAACTTGAATAGGTTACACCCCTGACTGTTAATGGGATGTTGTCAATCAATTTACTGGTAAGATTAATTATGGTTTTATTTATTCTATAGGGTCTGTAAGACTCGTCCAATTTTGAAACTTCTGGGCACATAAGTTGTACCCGGAAGTTGTGTTTTTAACAAATATATATGACGCTTGAAACAAAAACTTTGAACGTCATAATCTTCAAACATCATATTTTGGCGGGAAATGTTTTTAAATTATTAAATTATTATTAAATTTTATTGTGATTTCTCTGCGTCATATGATGAGACTTACAGACCCTATTACACAGTCTGTAAGTACAGAGTAGTTTTGATGTAAGCTGTAAATGACTTCTTGCACACCTTTCTTGTGAACTAGATACAACTGATCCTTGAGACAACTGTATAACTTCATCATCTAACTGACATTCTTTATTTTCTTTCTTAGAACTGCTTTTCTTGCTTTTTGTCTCCTTTGCTTTATTCACAACCACAGCTTTGACTGGTATCTTGTTTTTACCTTCTTTTTTCAAACCACCTTTATTTTCTATGATGGACTGTAAATTAAATTCATGACATTTTAAACATTACCATTTACTTATAGTTCTGAACAAAGAATTTCGCATTATTTCAATGGCACCACTTTCTTTACCCAGTAAAAAAATATTCATTTATAGATGAGAGTTAACAATGTTGTGTCCCAAATAATGTAATATGTTTATCATGTTTATAATATGTGCAAATTAGGGATGTAACTTGAGTACTCCAGACCTCATTTTAGTTCACAAAGAAAAAAGCTGAAAATTTTTGGAACGGGATATGAGGGCCCAAATATGCGGTATAGTGGTGTTCTTACTGCCGTGGCTTTTGGGGCCGCTTAAGGCCCCCAGAAATTCTGGCCTAACTGGTGCAAAATCCTGCATTCTGGGGTTCTCCTGAGGCTAATTTGAAATTTGAAAAGTGTTTACTTCTATCTATATATCCCTGAAATGGGTTTCAGTTGAAGAAAAAAAAAACCCAAAAAACCTGAAGTTCAACTGAAAAAATTTTGGCAGCATGGCCCCTAAAATTCTAGGCTTTTCTTACCCCGACCCTCATTTTCCAGACCACAAAGGTTTGGGAAAGAAAGAAAGCAGCAAAGAGGTTAGGGCAGAATTCCCTTATCCTAAAGAAAGCACAGTCTTTCAGTCTTCGCAAGAAATGGAAATCTTAGTCTTACCCAAATTATGAAGGCATACTTGCCAACATATTATACATGTTTTTGTATATTCCTGACATTACAGCAAGGGGTCTGGGGACCCCTTAAGGTCCCCAGTGGGTCTAGGACAGGCAAAGCCCTTATAGGGGGTCCGGGGGAGGAGGGGCAAAGCCACCATCCCCCCCCACCCCCCGGCCGAAAACTATTTTAGAGGAATCTGAGGGGGTTTCCAGAGAGCAAAAATGCTACTTCAATGATTTTGATTGTAAATATTACTATATTACTAACATTGAAATGATTTTGATCAATAGAGAACTAATTTGGAATTAAGAAGGTTAAGAAGAGTTTTCTACATGCATTTTTATAAATTCAACGCTTTAAAAATCATTTGCAAGTCATTGATTATCATAGTTCTACTGTCTCAAGTGTTAAACATAAAAGTTCTTGCTAAAGCTTGAACTTTTAATGTTTAACCCTTTCGACAGTAAAACTGTGATAATCAATGACTTGAAAGAATAGATACTATATTTACATTTATGGGCCATCTGGAGAGATTAAAATATGTATATTCTAAACATCAAAACAGAAAACCAAGAATTCAAGTAGTTTAACTAATCTAATACTCAATATGTCTGAGCAATACTCTAGTACTCGTTGACATCCCTACTGTATTAAAATACATGCATTTAATTTATAAATTTAACACACAACTGAAAAGTGACAGCAATCAATATATATTTAATATTACCATCTGGCTTTTCTGTGTTGTATTGCATTATTTCATAAACAGAGATACTTAGTTTTTGATTACTGTATAGGGCTTTATATTCGCGGTACGAAATTTTCGCGGTTTTCAGTTTTGGATTTATTAGCGGGGTTTTATTTTCACGGATATTCAGTAAAAGTCAATATATCCATATATATTTAGGATTACAGTAAAATATTCGCGGGTATAAATTTTGCGCTTATCCGTTTAAACGCGAATAGCGCGAAAATTAATACACAGCGAAATATAACAACCATACAGTAAGTATGTTTCAGGGCTCACCAAACTGGGCGATTAAGTCGCCCAGTTGTGCCTCAAGTCGCCTAAAGTTGCCCCCAAAAGCGATTTCAAGTCGCCTGACCATTTTGACATTTCGAATTATAACCCTTTCTATTTCCGGTAACAAGGAAGTAAATTGATAAGATTTCTGATGCTTATTCCTGTGTTTGCAAAGCTCAAAGATTGTTTACATCATCTCATGGTTTTAAAATCAAGACTTATCGACTTTGTAGTATACATTTATTTAAAAAATTTACTGGAAATTGTCCTAAATATTTACGTTTCATTTACAGTGCAAACCGGAAGTGGTCTATATAAAGAATGTCCACAAACGTAAACATTCTATTTATATCCCTATAATATTTGGAGAACCATTCAAAAAAGAATGAAGCAGATTAGCAATTTTTTCTTGAGCAACTGAGTGATAAACTGCCCATTTACTGAAGAGGATGAATAAAAGAAAATTTACAGTACAGAAAGAGTGGTACCGTGACAAATCACTGTGATAGACATGTCCCACTCTGAGAGTGATACTGAAAAACTTTTTTTCTTTGAGAGATATCTCAATTATTTTTTCTGCATTTTAAGTGGTATAATACACCACTCTTAATACAAAAGAGAGTAGGAAATGATCTCAAATAGGAGAAAAGATATTTAGATCCACTCTCAGAGTGGGACACGTCTATCACAGTGATTTGTCACGGTACCACTCTTTCTGTACTGTATGTCATGTAAATCTAACCTAAATGCAGGAGCACCTCCA
>MJUU01031400.1:0-29767 GCA_002080025.1 Modiolus philippinarum | reverse complement strand
AAAAAAAAAAAAAAAAAAAAAAAAAAAAAAAACACACACACACAAAATTAATTTCAAAGTTTGACAAAATAAATTTAATTCGCGTATATATTTTTTATTTTGTTTTTTTCATCAACTTCGTTTTTGTCATTATACGTGTATCCTTTTTACCGGGGTACATATTATATTTTTGGTAGCAAGTTAACATAAATTAAAATACAGGGCAAATCGTGAAATCGTACCTCCTGTATGTTCATGTACATTAATACCGGTATTTAATATTTTCTATATAACGACAGAGCACACTTAAATCAGGATAGGGAATGAAAAAAATGAAACACAAAATTGAAGTCATTCCGGTAAAGAACATGGAAATTTGTCACATCGAGGAAGGAAATTAACCCAATTCGAACCCCCATACATATTTGCATGAATTTAAATCTAAAAATAGAGCAGAGATGGAACGATTTCACATGAAATCAACCGATGTTGAGACAGTTTCACCTTTTTAAACATGTTAAAATGTTGGGAAGTAACCAATTCTTATTTACTCAATTCTTTTGCTAATGGCATCTTTATTTTTGCTTCAGAACAGAATAAACATGATTTGGAGCTGGTATACTCGATCAGGGCATCAACTAATTTATTTCATTAGCCATCACTTCAAACGACCACAAGATTGGTAATTATAGACGATCAAGCTAAAACATTACATTTAATGAATTGTTTGATTGTAATTACCACCAAAAGAATTAAAACACTGATTACTTAACAGGAGAATGTTGTGAAAACACGTTCAGTGAACTATGTTATGCTTGATTGGGGCCTGTCGTAATTACCCATTGTTTACAAGTCTGATGATGCCTGATCAACGCCGACTTCAAACGACCTTTTCACTCAAAACAGGAAATAATTACCAATTAAGAGAATTTGATAGATACAATGTATTTATGGTTTCAGTTATTGCTACAAAGAAACTGCCAGTTTTATTATTACACAATAGGGGCAATATTGTTGTCAAAACCGGAAACAAGTTGGATATGCATGACTTTTTGATCACGGAAAGAATCAACACACTATAGTTATTAATTTATTTATTTATACAAATATCATAACAAAAAAAAAATGAAAATAGCTCGGTAATGTATTGGCGGTAATGATGACCATCAATATGTTCGTCGTTCGCTTTACAACCCGCGGGGTTATTTCAGGTGCAACTTTTCTATGACCCAAATCATAATTTCCCTTAAAAAAGGGACCTGCGACCAATAATCCGATGCGACTTTTAATGTGAATTTTATGGTAATATTTTTCAAAAAATATCCTTGTGATAAAGTATGAAAAGCAAGCTTACCCAAAATCATACTGCACTCAAGAGATATACTTCGTATACAAAATTGATAAATATTGACAAGTACCGTAATTACTCGAATTTTTCGACACTCAGATTCACCACTTTTTGGGGATTTTGAAAAAACGTCGAAAAATATGATTTTTTTATATTTTCAGGGCAGATTTCAACAAAAATCAGGCGATCGGCGCTTATGTCATCAGTCCCAATGTTTGCCGGTAACAGTTACCTAATTTTGAATGCCTGTTATATCTTTTTAATAAAACTATGCAGTATTTGTGTTGTTTTTATTATTTAAATAAAGCTATTCAGACTTATTATTGTTTTATTATTAATTAAAACTTATTTAACAACATGTTGTTTACATTTTACCTTGACTGAATCACGTGATCAAGGTGGTCTGATTTTCTCTCATTAGACTCGTGTATTGCCATTATTATGATAAGATAATTTTAATAAAACCCATTTAATCACAATGCAATTAGCTTTTACTAAGATGTCATAGTAATTTGTATACACAAGCTGTCATAAAAAGGTCATCACTTTGTTGTGTATCGATCCAGAACAAACAAGGATTTCCGGTATCTATTTTTAACAAAAATGTGTTTACAGGGGTACAATATGGGGAAATCAATAAAAATTGCAAAGAAAACAGAAGTGGAGTTGATTATTAATTTTAAAAAAGCAAGTATAGTAATAGAAGACATGAATTCCCTTTGATAGCAATTTATTTAATTGACAACTTAACTTGGGCTTGGGACACTTGTTTTGACAACAGCTTGTCATATTGTTTTATTGTAATATCATCTATCCCATACCCACTCCTAATTGAGGCCCTGAAATATAATTAAAGGTGACACTTTACTCAAGTGCCAAGCATGGGTAATACCTTAAATGGTCGCCAATCACGTGACTATCACCTGACACTGACCATTCAGTCACTTTTAATGTACTTTATAACAATGGAAAATATAAAAATCCTATTTTTATACAAATTTTATTTAATAATTTCAGTTTATTCATTAAGCAAATGCTTTGAAATTCCTTATTTATTTCTTTTTTAAATACAGGAAGTGACCTTCATTTATCTCCCTTTGAAGAAGGAAGTAAACAAACCATTCATGTCTGGAACGATCTTTTTCAAATAAAACATGTGAAAAATATTTTATTGAATATATAAGGTAACGAACTGATAATATTTACAAAGAAAACGATGTTTGTACATCCTGAACAGTGTTGTTGAAATAATTATTGTAATTTCCTTTCAAATCAATCAACTTTGATTTTTTTCATCAGACGATTTTTGAAGATGGTCGAAAAATTGAAGATATCAAAATTTTGACTTTTCTGAAAAAATGAAAAGTGTCGAAAATTTTGGCCGTCGAATAAATCGAGACAAGACGGTACAATTAACATCAGCAGATGAGTTAATCCTCTGTGTATCAGTTTCGCGGATATCCGGTAATGTTGGACATTCACCTAGTTTCAAACATAATTCACCGACGTCGGATTTGAGTGATTTTCAACTAAATGTCTCTGTTTGTACTGTGTATAATGAAGAAACAAAAAGCTTAGCATATAAGTCACTGGTACGATCTAAAATGGAATATTGTTCATCAGTCTGGGCCCACACAATAAAAGTAAAAAAAGCAAACATGTCAAATTAGAAAATGCACAGAGGAGAGCCATTAGATATATTACCAACAAATAACATAACACCAGCAGTGTCTCCTCCATGTTAGAACACCTTAACTGACAAACACTAAAACAAATTCAACACATCTCTTACTAAATTCATACCTAGTAGTGTTTAAATACTGTTTATATGTTAATCTTTTTCTTTATTCTTTTAAAGTTTAAACTGATTTTTAAAATTATGATAACTGTCCGTTTGTGCCTCTGCGCTGATGAGTAATAATCAGCCTTTGATTGTTCATTTTATGATGTACAGTACAGAGAGACATACCATAACAAAGCACTTGGGGAGACATACATTTTAAACCTTTAGACATAAAATCAGAGACATACTATCACTGTGATAGACCTAAAAAGCAATAAAACAGAGTGGTGAGGATTAAAGTTTATTACCTGTTTTACCTGTTATTCCTTTGAAGTGTACCTGCTTTATTAGATCTTTACCTGTAAAACAGGAAATGTCCTGACAAAACTTGGGTTTTATTGTCCCAATTAAAAATTTCTAAAGGTAAAAATTAATCCCCATCACCTTCCTAGACATCCCCACTATCATAGTGATTAGTTATGGTATGTCTCTTTCTGTACTATCAATAACTTCCATATCAGGCAAGTATTTTTACAGATTCTTGAAGGAAATCACACATGTATGTCTAGATACGATAACGTAACCCTCAGTCCACTACGTTCCTGTGAGGGTTACGACTCGGTCCCATGACCCGTAATGGAGCAAAACAAATTTCAATTTGCATGCGAAATACCTACTGATATATAAACATTATCAATTTTTACTGCTTATGAATCTTATATTTCTGTGCAAATATCTCTGAAGTGGCTCAAAACGTTCTTTTTTGAAACGTGATTTCAAAATTGTTCGGCCATTTTGAAATTTTTTTTGGAAGAATATGATCAGATGTAGGATTTAAAAACCAATTCCGGACATCTCCAGATTATATCAATGTTAAATTCCGGTCTATAACCGACATTGATTTGCAGAATCCAGGGTTTATTCTAGGATTTTGAAAGCTTTAGTCACTTTTGCGGAGCGCGACAGTCATTCTTCACAGCTCTATGTTTTAAAAATAAAGACTTTTATAGTACAAAAGATATATATGTATATCATAGGAACATTTCAGATCATGTAACTTTTGAGATCTTTGAGCGCCTTCTAATAATTAGTTTTTATTTGAACATCAACTTTTGATAATGAAATTAATTGGGAATATAAATCCAATTATAGTAATTTTTTTACAGGTGAAAACAAGTACAAGTATCCCCTCCCCTTTTCCTCGACGCTCTTGTCGTATGCTGTGTATCATAGCAACGTATGATTTAAAGTCTTCTGCTTTGGTGTTGAGCTTATGCAAGCAATTCTTTGCAATAAAATTTTATGTTTATCATCAGAGGTTATATTTTACGTCAAAATTTAGTTTGAATTCTCTTCAATGGCAAAATGCAAGTTGAGAGGAAATCACAAAGAAGTTGTAATTTTGAACAAAGTCGGAAACGACTATGTACTGGTATTTCAATCAAAATAAAATTGGAAAGGCTGCATAAAGCAACAGATTTTGCTGGAAATTAATTTACAAAATGTAATTCAAATTGGGACTGAGACAAACTTAAAAAACATTGGTCTTATATATATTGGGAGTAATTTAATTATTTGTATCTTGTACATGTTGTAAGCCGTTTATATATGCACATGCGCAATCGGAATGTTGTGGATAGAAACGAAAGTAGGACCGGCAAAATACCTATTCTGTTGAAATTAAAACTTTAACTTTAAATGAAAACTTGAAATATTATCATTTCATGGCTTCCTGGTAATTAAATTATATTTAATGATTGTAGCTGATTGGTGATTTGACAACTACATGTACTGTATGGTTAATTACCTGTATAATTATCGGATTAGCAATTTACCTGTAACAACATCACCTTTGTAATTAATTAATTGGCTTGGGGTTGTAAACTGTCATAAATATGACACTGAATATAATATCTTAATATTTTAAGGAGAAAAAGTTTACAATGACAAATTTTAAGTGACGAAAGTGGTTCAGAAAACTTTCGTCATTTTGAAAACTGTTTCGTAAAATACGAAAGTGACGAGCGCTAGAAAAATCACTGGAATCTGTGGCAGCATTTTATGATTTTATTTATTAGTCTCTGTCAATCCGACGATTTACTTTTCAAAATCTTCGCTTCAGATTTTCAATGTGCTGTAAAACACTTGTCATATGAAAAAAATATGCATATTTTATACATTGAAAATGGAGGAAAAATGTAAATTTGAGGATTTATTATTACAATCAATGGTCTGGTAAGCTCATAATAAAACCATCATTTTGCCCAGTGTGAATCACACCGGGCCTGCTCCATTACCGGTAATGGGACCGAGTCGTAACCCTCATGGGAAGTAGTGGACTGAGGGTTACATTATCGTATCTAATATGTCCTTCGATTCAACATTCAAAGGACATAGATAGATAGATAATTGCCGATATTGTACATTTCAAACTTCAAATGTTATTTTACTCAGAACTAGGTGGGGGTAACTGAAAAAATTTTCCTGAATAGAACTATACATGGTTGATGGATTAGGAGGCATCTCTTAAATTCGAAATTATGCCAAAAGGAATAATTTATGGGGTAATCCCCTCTAGAATTTGAATCCTGATGGTTCTACATATACTTCTACAATTGACTGGAATGAAAAAAGATCTTAGACCAATCACTCAGAGAAAAATATTATTGGCAAGTCCAACGCCAAGGGCCGCATCATGCATGTGAGCCATGAGATGAGGTCATTGAGGGTACACATTTATTGTGCAACCTCATGTATGGAGGGCATGTATGCAGTTGTGATGAGTAAGCATGATTTGTATCAAATAGTGATACTTTCGTTGATACGAACATTATGATTGAGTGAGGTTACCTGCGACACAGTCGTCCCGGATTTTGATTTCTTGTTCTCTATGCCACCAGCGTGGGACTTCTGTTTTCTAGTATTCATGGCAAAGATTATCTCTATCGAATGTAAGAAAAGTTATGAGTNCTGTTAAGGTATCTTGCAATTTATTTGACACTATGATTAGGCCAATCTTGTGCTACAATTCAGAAATATTTTATATGGATATTTACTTAAAATATTATAGAGCAAAAGAAAGGAGTAGAAAAAAAAACAATTTTCTTATTGATAAATTCGATTTTATTGATAAGACTACACTTGAAAAAGTACATCTTCACTTCTGCAAAATATACTAGGGGTAAAAAGAAATTCTACAAATTTAACTGCAAGAGCAGAAATGGGAAGAACTCCTATAGAAAAATATATTGCTTTGCAAACAGTTAAATATTTTTCTCGTCTACATATGGATAATATCAATCCTTTACTAAAGGATGCATTTCAACTTTGTAAACAGTTAGATTCTGAGAATATCTATTCCTGGTTTACATATGCCAAAGATTTATGCTCAGAAATTGGTATTGATATTAAAGAACTAGACACCTGTAAAAATATTAAGATATTTAATAATTTGAAGAAAAGTTTGAAAAAACAAATAGATGACCATTATAATATTTTGTGCAATAAAATTTCACTCCTAAACGAAGATAATAAAATATTTTTATACAAATATTTAAAACAAGAACCATCTGAAATGGAATATTATTTGTCCCATCCCAATTTTGAAACGCGTAAATATATAACTAAATTTAGAACTAGTGACCATTCGCTTCAAATTGAAATTGGGAGATATAAAAAAATACCTAGAGACCAGAGATTTTGTATAAGCTGTAATCAAAAATTAGATGATGAGGGGAAAAGGTTAAGCTTTACTGTTTTAATATTAAAAAAAACTTTGAAAGTTTGAAATGTTTGAAAGATATGATTTTTGTATGTTTCATGCGATTTGTATTGTGTTCTTTTTGTACTGTATTGCTATGACTCTAACTAGTCTTTTGTCTGCAAATAAAGATTATTATAAGGTCTCTCACAGGACATTGGCGGGTTGATATTTATGCCGTAAAAATAATCTAAATAACAGCATTTTTTTTTGCACACACAGGTACAACGACAGAGATGGCGACAGTCTACCACCTACCTGTCAAAACAAAATTTTTTGTGTATTTGACACATTTCTTTACAACTTTGGTAAGTATTTTGAGATGGGAACTTTTGTGTTATTGAACGCAGAAATTGTTGTATCAAATACAAGTAAACGAGAATGACTGGATCCCTGACACAGAAATAAATATAAATACCTTCTAAAAACAAAGTTTTCATGAAATTGAAGTGTATGTATAATTTTTCCCATATGACAATTCGGGTTTAATTAAAAAAAATAATCTTGAGCACTACAAATAGATGAAATATAAATCACCCTTTGCTCAACATTGTTAATGAATTAGTAAGCCCCTCTCAATGTATTGATGTATTGAATTGTTTGTATAGTAACAGAACCGTTTTCCGGTGACAAACCGCTCAAAAGTCGCGTATTGAAAAGGGCCTGCTAATAGGGTCTGTAAGTCTCGTCATGTGACTCCCGCGATTTCACGATAAAACAACAATTCGAAAATGTTCAGAAATGTTCAATTCCCGCCAAAAAGTTTTCAGTAGAGGAAAGCTGTAGCCTTGTGTTCCACAACTATAAAAACAAGATGTGTTTTGTGAAACACTTATACCCCGAATCGCAATTAAGAAGAACCGTTTAAAATTAACAGGAATTTATATGTTCAGTTTTTTATTGTTTAAAAGGTCCGGCATGATTTTCGTAGAAGTTTCAAAGTTGAACGACACTTGCAGGCTCTAATTCGAAACTTCCGGTTTCACAGACAGTACCTTGATGTTGCATTTAAATTATAACATATAAAACGTTATTACAGAAATTTTGAACGTTGTACAATACTAATCTCATCGTATCTTGACGGGAAACTTATGCTGCGTTCACACTGGACGTTTAATGCGAATCGAATATTCTAAACGTGTATTTCGCTTTGTGACGACGTTAGGACATGAATCGCGTTTTACAATGCAAATTAAGCTAATTCGATTGACTAATGACGAATTTTGGAAAAGCAAAAATCAAAAATGAAATTTCTGACAGAGAACAAATAACCAGAAGGGCAAAATATCAATTAAGAAAAGCTGAGAACAAAGCTTTGCACGAGGGAAATAAATTAGAAATTATCAGTTTTGGGGGTCAGCCCCAAAATACTGGACAAGGCTGGAGATATCGGCTACGGGACTTACAGTCCAAGAGCAGAGATATCGACCAAAATAAATGGCAGTAAATTTTAATTATTTATCCAATCATGAGATTTCATTTCAAGTCAAGCCCAGTTGTACATAAAAGTGCAAAAACATTCGAATGATTCAAGTTTTTGAAGAATATAAGTTGAAGACAGTGGAATATTTTGATATTTGAATTTCAATTCGATTTTTTAAAATCTTTCATTTACATTTTTTTCTTCCTTTTTAATTGCTTTTGACAATAAAATTGTTGTGTTATTAGTTCTTACTAAGAACATATATAACATAATGAAAGTATCTAAAGTGGCCGTGCAATTTTTTTTAAAAAGATTTGTTTGCGCAAGATAATTTTTTTGTATAACAATGATATAAGTATCAATGGTGTACAGTGATTGTTTGTTTGCACTAAAATTATTATTCATCTTTTTAAAAACTGTTCAAAATCTTTTAAGAAACACAAGGAAAAGTTCTTATACGAATAGAAACTGCGAAGTGTCATTTGCTAGTTTTGTCTAAGGGTTAGAAAATGAAATTAGCCGATATGCTAATTTACTAGATACGATAACGTAACCCGCAGTCCACTACGTTCCGTGAACGTAGTGGACTGAGGCTTACGTTATCGTATCTAATATTTTACTAGCTGTGTGTGTGCGTGAAATGTGAAGCAGGCCATGCTTACCCTTCCGGTTCACCTGATGACACTCCTGTTTTTAGGTGTTTACGTTTAGTGCTTTATTTTTTGTGACATTTGTATTATGTTCTGTTTGTTTCTTCGTCATTTACGTGACTCTTATATTGTCATGTATTCTGGATTTATGATTTATGTTTTTTTTGCTTCGTAATTGGAAATTCGTTGATCGGCGTAGACATTTCTTAACGAATTTAATAAAACCATATAAATTCAAATTTCGAGTTTTTCATACTTTATAATTTGTAGTTTTATTATTTTTTTTCGATCAAATTTGAAGGGTGCCCGGATGTGGTGGTTTGGTATTGGTGTATTTATAATTGAAGCTACACCAGAATCCTTACAACTTACAGCTTTGTATGGGTTTAGTAATGGTGCAGCACTGCTTCTGTTATCTACTCTGGTTGGTGATATAATTGACAGAACTGCACGATTAACAGGTAACGCTTGTAGTCACTTTATATGCGTGATTGACATGCATTATAATTATTGTACGCGTTTCCAATTTGAAAGACTAAAATGGTAAT
Organism: Modiolus philippinarum; assembly: GCA_002080025.1. NCBI lineage: Eukaryota > Metazoa > Mollusca > Bivalvia > Mytilida > Modiolidae > Modiolus > Modiolus philippinarum. The sequence continues at coordinate 20,276 of MJUU01031400.1, read as the reverse complement.
AAAAAACATGTAAATGAGGTAAACAAATAAGACAGTCAGCAAAGGAATATCAAAGTCAAAAGGGAAAAGGAACAATCAATTTATTTTTTTTAAAAATCGAGAAAACACAAAACAAACAAACAAAGAAGGTGCAAATTATTGTAAGAAAAGTTTTCTAATTATGTGTTGCATTTCACACCATTTTGGGGAGTCACAGTGCGGAAAGAGTGAATAACACTGGGTAGGTGAACAATATTATAGATGCCAGACAATTTGTCTACGATTCTTTATAGTTGCTTTTAGACGGAAACAACGTTTTTGGTAGAGTCCCTTAAACGTCAATGTGGCTGCATAAAAGTACGTTAAAATATTGTAATAAAACTTAAGATTGACTGGGCGGAGTTTGCCTTAAACTTTGAACTGGGGAAATGATCAAATCCTGACTGACAGGTAACTCCGCCCAGTCAACCTAAACTTTTCTTTCAATAACTCCAACGAATTCGTGGCGTATGTCCAGTAAATGAAAGTACCCTGAATCAAATCTCACTACAGATTGTAGTTTTTCAACGTTTTTAAATCTTTATAGTAAAAAATAAAATTTTTCAAAGTCGAAAGAACTGACCAGTTCTCAAAAAGGGCCGGGCCTTGATAAAAAAAATAAATAAATAAAGAGTAAACTGTGTAGAGATTACTGGGGTGACCCGACTCCGATCAACCCTGCTAGAACAAAAGGGCTCGGATGTAATTACACTTTCACTGGTAATGTACTGTAAGATAATATAGAAGTACTATAAATATTGAATATATCAAAATTTAATTGTCATATAAACATATAGTTTGTGACATTTACAAATAAAACTAAAACAAGCAAGTAAAAAAAATTAACAGAGTCAGGAGTCCCCTGTCCTCAGTTCTAATGACCGTTTTATAAAGGACCATATTTTTTTCTACTTGCTTAGGTGTTGATGGGCAAAGCAAAAATTTATAATATAGGACATTTTGTTTATATACAGACTTTATCACGGCCAGTATAAGTGAGTCCGCTCGCCAGAATACGAAGCTTGGAGCTCGTTCGCTGCGCTCACTTGCCCCTGTGCTTCATATTCTGGCTCATGGGATGCTACTAAAAGTATATTTCGATATACAGGAATGATGTCAAAATCCAGATAACATATACGTCTTTGAAATATGGAGGTATTTTGATTTTAACTTTTTTGTGGTGTAATATATTGGCAAGGTTGATGGCATCCAAACCCTTATTAGCAAACTTTATTGGTAGGAACGAACGGTGTTCTTCTTCGTTTGCGTGTTCTGTAACAGGGTGGAATAAATTATGTTGACCAATATCAAGAATAACTGCGTCTAACTTGTATAAAGGTGAGAATGGGCCAGTAGACGAATTTTCTAAAGATTGTTTATACAAAGAATTCAAGTTCGATCATAAAAGTCGATCCCGTATGCTGTAATTTTCCCGCTTTAAAATGATGATATTTTGTATGTATATGCATTTAAAATTAAATATTCTTTTGTTTTCAGCTGCACGTGTTGCTTTGTTCTTAAACAATTTTGGTATAGCTCTTTGCTGCGTGGTTGTATTCTTTGTGTTCTCCTTCCGGTCCGAACTTGAGGCCAAACTTCCGGATCAAGGGTTGCTGAAAATATGTTTTGCTTTAATTGTGATCCTGACAATATTTTCGAATCTATGTAATCTTGGAAGAACATTAGTGATGGAAAGAGATTGGATTGTAGAAATTTGTGGAAGGAAAAAGGATTTGATTGCAAGTATGTAACATTTGTGTTTTAATTAGTATTATTAGCCTATTCATAAAAAATTGTATTGTCTTTTTATTTGCAGTAACGTATAAAATAAATTGATTATTTTGCATATATAAATATTTGATTGTGACAGAACAGAAATTCTATCCCAAGATTGCGTACCAAAGAACAAAAATGTTCATTTGTTGTTTCACTGTAACAATTTTAAACAATGAAAGGATATGGAGTAAATGCACATGAGACAAAGTCTTTCAAGTACATTCTTAAACCAAGCATTCGAGCAACGCTTTTATTGTTGTTCTTTATCTCGAACTCATCATTAGGCCTTCAACAATGAGCTATGCTCATACCTCGTAGTAAGTTCAAGACGGTTGAGCGGAATTCATTGCTAAATGTTGGGCAATGCTACATCCATGTATCTTTTCTTTTCGTCATAGATGCGGGGTTGTCAAAAAATAGAAAATTAACCGGCAAGGCGTTCTTACAAGTGCCACCAACCATTGTCCGACAAAAAGACAATCACAACAGTCGATTGCAAGAAATCTTTGCATAACAGAACAAGAGCTTTGGGAACTTTGGGAGTGGTCAGAATTATATTATTTGTTTTTAAATCAACAAATGGACGATAGCATTTGTTCAAAAAGGATTAAATGTTGGGCCTATCTCAATATTTCCACCAATAGAATTTTCTAATATACTGTGTTGAATCATATTCTTATAAATAAGCGAGTTGTTTGAATATTTTTACTAATGAACTAAGATATATTTCAATAGTTTTTTACGAACTTTAAAATATCTTGATCATAACAATGAATTTTCTTCAATTATCTGTGTAATTTTTGACTGATTTTAGTCTACATAAAATGTTCGTTTTTGGGGTTTTTGGGAATAGGCGGAGCACTTTGTTCATACTAATTAATTCAGAACTTTTATATTCCAGCAATGAGTGCTACATTCCGATTCATAGATCTAGTAACCAAAGCCATCGCTCCGTTAGTAACTGGACAACTGATGACGTATGTGTCAAGCATTTATGGTGCCATTTTTATTGGATGTTGGAATGTTTTTGCTTTCTTCATCGAGTTTTGGCTTCTTGGAGTAGTTTATAAAATGAATCCATCACTCCACTTCAAAGATTCATCTAAATACGGTATGTGCTTTCCTGTACAAATGTTTTTGTTTTTGTTTTTCATTTTTTTAAATTTTGTTTTTGTTTTTATTTCTTGAAGGGTAAGCTTGAATCTAGTAAACGGGGAGCTATTCAACACCTTTGGAATCTCCTTTGCGATTAATTAAGTTTTTCAAAGTTAATGAACAATTAAGAATATGGGGTAAACTGTACATGGAAAAATCAAATCCTTCTTAAACATGTCAAGGTTAAGCAAATGAAATAAAACTTTGTTTTTTTTTTCATTTTTCATCTTGGAGTCATCATGTACGCGGCTTTCAGCAACTTTAGTTCAAGACGACCTCTAGCTACAGCTTGACCGAAAATATTTCACTTGTTATAGACGTGACTTATCCTTCATTCACGTTTTACTACATCTATGGTGATGGGATTGTCAACAGTCATATTTATCCGGCAAAATACTCTTACATACACTGTCGTCAATTGCCCGACAAAGGAACCAAAAGACATTATACAACATCTAAACGACCCAATGGTACTCGAGTTGATTAGAAAATAAGTCGGTAGATTTGACATTGGTATACACAAAATATATTTTTTTTAGAAACAAGAGGTGATCAAGAGCATGTATCGCTCATTTAGACCATGTCTTTCAAACACCGTAACATTAATATCAAATGGTTCTATGATTGGTAAAAACTGCAAAATGTTCCCTGTTGGAGCCATTTCGGATCAAACGAAGATCTACTGGTCCACTTTGTTGAAGGGCTCCATGTAAGGACCATTGTTTTTGGATTTCAATAGCCACGTATTTTCAGAGGAGAAGATCATTGAATGTTTTCCGATAGTATCCATTGTTTATATAAGTTTCCCACTGTTGGTCATGTTGGATGAGTTATGGACTTGTCGCACATAATTTTTAGAGAGGACATTCAAGGACTATATAAGTTTGGTTACGATTGGCTTTTGGCGTCAGAGTATAAGTTCTTTGAATGTTCTCCCTTAGGGTCTAATGTTAAACTATGTTCAAAGCCCCCACCCCATTTCCTGTCATCTTTTACATGACACGAACCCATTTGACACATTTTTCAAAGGGAGGCCAACTGATGACAATTATGATTTAGTTGGTTTTAAATGTGTGAATTACTTTCAGATGAGAATGTCTGACAATTTTTCCCACAGGGTTCAATGTTAAATAGCTTCCCTCGAATGGCAACCACCTTGGATGAGTTGCGGACTTGTCGGACATATTTTTCAAAGGGGACCACCTAATGATTATTGTGACTTAGTCAGATTCAACTGGCCCGGTCGTTTCAGAGAAAAGGATCTGCGAATGAAAAGTTTACAACCGACGGACATCCGGATGATGGATGCCAAGTGATGGCAAAATGTTCACCCTGGTTTTATTCAGCTGGTCTAAAAAAAATAAAGGGCTACGCCGAGCGCAGCATGATACGACCGCAGCATGTCGACCACTGAAATTTGAACAAGTGTAAACTAAAATTAATGTGGACACAGTAATTTGCTGGACACAATAAGGACCTTGACACATTAATTAACTAGACACAAACTAATGAAAATAAAAATTAGCCCTTTTAATCCCTTATTACTAGGATATTGTAAGAGCTAAGAAATTTTGTTGACTACCATCAAGAGAAATCCAAAGAAAAACTCAGGTTAAAATCCAATGAAAAAAAAGACTTCACATATTTCTAATAATTGCAATTTTGACCCCTTTGACCCCTTATAGCTCAGAAACAGTAAGAGCTACATCAAATCCGTTTACATACTTCTGAAAGCTTGCATTGAGAGGAATCAAAAGAAAAAATCCCATCAAAATCTGATGTAAAATAAAGATTTTACATATTTCTAAAAATTGCAATATTGGCCCCTTTGACCCCTAATACCTCGGAAACGGTAAGAGTTACACCAAATCTGTTGATATACTACTGAAAGCCTACAATGTGAGGAATCTAAAGAAAAAAATCCCATTGAAATCGGATGAAAAATAGAAATTTTAGGTATTCTGCATGTTTGCAATTTTGTCCCGTTGGGCCCCTCATAGCTTGGAAAAGAAACAAGTTATCAAAAATCTAATGGTGCAGCGCTATGTTAATTTTTCATAAGGAATCAAATGCAAAAAACTGCATCAAAATCGGACTAGTAATAAAAAAAAATAAAATTTTTGAAATTTGCCCCTTTTGGGCCCCATTTATCTCGTGAACGGTACATGCCACGTGAAATCCGTTGCATACAACTGATTGGAAATTTCCTCAGGAGGACACTGAAAGAAACCCCATCAAAATCCGATAAATAATAAAGATTCTACAGTCAAATATACGAAAACATCAAATTTAACCCTTTTTGGCCCCTTTTTTAAAAACTGGTGGGGCCACAATGACCAAAACTAAGCCAAGCCTTCCTTTTATGCAAAGGAACATTGTGTTAAAATTTCATAAGGATTGGTCAACTGAAACTAAAGTTATTGACCAAAAACAAGAGTGTCTACAGACAACGACGACAACGACAACGACGACGACGACGACAGCACCATACCATTATACGACCGCAAAAATTTTTGCGGTCGTATAAAAACTGATGTGTTAAATTTTTAAAGTGCATCTATGTGTCAAATTCTCCCATGAACATGCAAACAAGCAATAAATAAAGAGATCTGGGGTAAATGTACACGGGGCATAATCCTTACAAATATATGCCAAGAACAGTACTTTTGTGGTTTTTCTTAATGTTGAAGGCAACTATTAGGAAACAACCATACCCGCTGGTAAGTTCAGACTGCCCATAACACCTGCTAATAAACATAATAATATCGGGCAAAGAACTCTTACACACCCTCTCATATGCTGTCAAGGCTACGAAAATATCAGTTTCGGTAAAGGACGCGAATAAAATACAAAGGAAAAATAATAATGAATAAATAAATAGCCAAAATAAAATAGTATCATTAAATATAAACTACTAATTGTTGACAAATAAATTTCATTTTTTTCATTTTTCCTTGATAACAACAATCCTCGGATTTAAGTCCTCATATAAAGTCAGTGTAATCTTTTTTTCTTTTTTCGAAATCTACTTCAAATTTGAAACATAGCAAAAAGTAACCATTCTTTATTTTTTATCCATTTGTTTCAATTGAGGTTTCATATATGATACATTTTTAAATTGATTTTTTTTTTTCAGAGAAAGACATTCAAGAGCACAAGGCAATTGATAACGTACCAACTGACATCGATATGGAATGCAATGATACCAAACCTCAAAGCTATGACCCAACACAAGAACAGCTACAATCAGAAAAAACAACTAAAACAGAGCAGACATCATTTTTAGGGAAATTATTTTTCAGTTTTATAGCTTTATACAGAGGTTGGAGTCATTATAAAGAATATAAAGTAGCCTTGGCTGGCCTGGCATTAGCTTTCCTTTATTTCACTGTTCTGGGATTTGATAATATTACAATAGGTAATGTTTTTATATTTTGCTTTTGATTTTGTAAAAAGTTTTACAGACCTTCATTTATTACCATAATGCTTAATGGATTGTAAATTATGATCAAAGCGGATTAATTCTTCTGGAACAAACAAAAAACAAAAAACAGTTCCGTTCTGTTTCATCATTGGTACGCTATATGGAAATAGCAAAGCTAACAATTAATGCTATAAAAATGAAATGAAAAGCCCATATTGGTCACAGATTTTAGATCATAAGCCTGGGTCTGAAACTCTAAAAAAGATTGTATATTCAGATCTAAAGCACAAGGTCACATCAAAATTTTGTTCACATCTCTTTTGCGGTTTGATCCTTATTAATATCAAATGTTCGTAATTTTGTAAGTCAAATGGATATCTCTCTTGATATTGGCTCTGCTTTCTGGCAAATTAAGTTAACTGACTTCTGTAAAAGTTGTCCACATCTGTTATGCGATTCGATTCTTATTAATATCAAATGTTTGTACATCAAATGAAATTAATGGAAAATTAAGTTAATTGACTGTCAGCTCGTCTATATTATTTAACCCCCTTTTGTTTAGTCTTTGAAATGATGGAATTCTGTCTGCAAAGAAAAAAAATAAGTCGTGGAAATGTCTGCTTGCGTTACTCAGTTTCAAAACCAATTTTGGTATTTGGTTAATTGACTTCTTTCAGCTCAATCATATGTTTTGATGGTTTTTTTTTGTCTTTCATTTCTGTCTGCACTGGAGATACATAATTTGTCCAAAGGGCCATCAGCAGAACTCAGTTAAAATACATTTTGGTATTTGATTTACAAGAAAGACTAAGTATAGTTTATTTATTCCAGGATATGCATTTAGTCAAGGAATGACGGAATCTATTCTAGGAGTCCTTGTTGGGGTGTCTGCATGTTTTGGTATCATAGCATCACTAGCATATCCGTTTCTAAGGAAATGGTTTGGATTAGAAAATACTGGTTTGATTGCTTTAACTTGCCAAATATCATGTTTAACACTTTGTGTCATATCACTATGGTTACCTGGTGGAACATTCGGTCCGCCATCTGACCATAATGTGTCAACAGTGAATGCAACATGTACAACACTAAATAATTCAACGACTCCTGTTACATCTGTGAGTTACCATGGTAACGAAAATACTTTGAGCAACATGACATTGTGCTCGGATACAGACACCGATAAAGTGTCTTCAAGAATGTCGACATCTTCTATTGTCCTTTTTGCTGGAGTGGTGGGGGCTCGATTCGGTAAGTATATTTTTCATATTTGCTAGAAAAGCAAAATACCGTTACTTTTAATTTATTTTCTGCATATGCACATTTCAGTGCAGATCAAACCAAAACATTTTTATGTCCATTAACCAAAAAACATGTTAAAGCTGGTACAGAAAAAATAACCGAAGGATCTAAATAGAAAAACCAAAATTCAGCCAAGGACAGAGCTATGCATTAGGGAGACACTCAGGAAGCAACTAGCATTCCGATATTCACATTTCATTACCTTCAACACCAACTTTGATCTCGTGGACAGCCACATAAACTAGAGAATTATATGCCCGGCACGTCAAGCAAGTGGGGCATAAAAATGATAATTATGTCGTGAAAATTATAGAAGATTTTCGCCAGACAAACGATGTATCCTTTTGGCAGCAGTACGTTAGGTGGTCTTCAAATTTCACCAGATCGATACCTGGATTTTTTTTCGACCAAAACCCCTTTAAAAAGTATCACATTTTGTTTAAATACAAAATACCGAAGTTATTGTAAATTTAGTTTCTGCATATGGCAATTTGAAAAACTAATGTCTTCTGTGCAGATCAAATCAAAACATTTAGAAGTCCATAATAGAAAACTGGTGCAAACCGATAAAGAACAAATAACCAAAAGGATCTAAACAGAAAGGCCAAAGTCGGCTAAAGACAGAGCTATGCACGAGGGAGATAGTTTTAGACAAAATTTCAAGAGATAATTTCACAGTTACTACTAAAAAGATTCAAAACAAACATTAACTTTGCTATTCCCTATTCGGCGAAAAATGTCGAGTGTAAATTTGAGTGAAATGAGGTTTTAACTTAAAGAGACAGTAATATTCAGATTGTTACCACGTAAGATTCAATCTATCATTACAGGAGTATGGTGTGCCGATTTGACAATAACACAGCTATTCTTGGAAAACGTAGAGGAATCAGAGAGAGGACTTGTCAATGGATTTCAGTCATCTTTAAACAAATTAATGGACATGCTTAAATTTGTAATGATCATATTCATATCAGATCCGAGTATGTTTGGGTATCCAGCAATAGTTTCATATTGTTTTATATGCTCGGCATGGGTTCTTTTTGCTGTATATAAAAAGAGGTCTTCAGGAAGGATATTGTGTTGTAAAGGTTGCTTTTAAAGTAACCTTTCAAAAAATAGATTTAGTATTATCACATACACAGATTTATGTCATTATAACATATTCTAGGAGGCGGACATGGTAAATGGAGACCGGGAGAAAGCGATGGAAGAAAGGAGAAAGGAGGCACGAAAAGAGGATGACATGAGAAAGTAGAGAGTGACGGGAGAAAGGGAGAAAAGGGACAAGAAAGTGGCAAGGGAAAAAAAGAAAATGAAAGGGAGACTGGGAGAAAGGAGAAAGGACGGTTGCTAGGAGAAAGACACTGCCTGTTTGTCTCCTCATATTCCCCCAGTTCTGTATTATATTATTTTAGAATATTGTAAAAATTCCAGCCAAGAGCTAGTTTTATTGGCTTCCAAACATTTAAGTTGGACCCGGTAAAGCAAATATTGTGTTATATTTTGAAATTGTACCAAATTGGATTGAAAATTCCTTAGTAATCTAAAATCAGGATAATTCTGGAAAAAGTAGAATTACTCACTTGTGTGAAATATAGCATTAGATTTTACATTTTCAAGAGATCTTCAAATCATTTTGATCATCTCCTTTGTATCGCCCTTAACCCTGGGTTTTTAGGCTTCTTAGGAAAGATTGGAAATTATTTTTGATCTGATCAAAAAAATTCAACGAAATAATGAGGACCAACCCGACTTATTTTAACCTTTTTACTCTTGTTAAGACTACATTTAGTCTCCTATTGTACGCAGCCACAATCCAACTCCCTAAGATTGCAACAATATGCACTTCTGTAGGAACAAAAAGGTTAAAAAGGAAACTGGGGCATTAGTTTAAAAATTCTGATTGTAAACCTTTGGAGATGGAAGGATAACAGTAAGATTGACATACTATTGAGGGTGCTTTGTGATAGATCTGTAAGTTCATGTGGCCAGGTATAACACCTGAACAAAAATAATACAAGTGAGGACCCAAATAGATGTCTCGCCTGTCCCTGCTCGGCCTTTAAATTGATGTGAAATCCAAGTGAACTAATCAGAAAACTGAATGTACTCACTAGACTGAGAAATTTAAGTCACTGACAAAAGCCGTATTGCAGGCCATTATGTACTTCCAAAGACCAAGCAACAAACAAAATATTATTGACCAACAATTAATAATCATGAGAAGCCAGACATGCTCGCTAGACCATGAAATTGAGGTCACATGCATAAGTCATATAGCAGATTGTCAAGCACTGTCCAAGACAAACCAATATGCAAAATGTCATTGACCTACCACTAATAGATAATGAGAAACTTAACATGTTCACTAGACCATGAAATTGAGGTAAAAACAAAAGTTACATGCAAGTTTGACATATACTATGCAAGACCAACCTACATACTAAAACCATTGAGAAATGGGCTTAGCAGAGAAACTTAACGTGGCCACTAGACCGTGAAATTGAGGTCACGGACAAGTCATATGCTAGACTGACATGTACTATCAAAGAACAACCTACTTAATTTATTAAATTAAAAAAAAACTAGAGGTACTACATATTAAATATTATCTAACTATCTCATCGTTATTGAGATGTGGATTTAAGCAGAGAAACTTGACGTGGCCACTAGACCGTGAAATTGAAGTCAAGGACAAAAGTCATATGCCAGACTGACATGTACTATCAAAGAACAACCTACTTAATTTATTAAATTAAAAAAAAAACTAGAGGTACTGTGGCCTGGAGGGCCACAAAATGATACCCCCCACTCCCCATTGGAGTAGAAGATACCTGATATAATTTGTACCAAAAAAAATTATAATTGCACAATTCCACTGTGTACTGAAAAATCTGAAATTTGCTCAAAAGATCTAAAAAATTAACTAAGTTGTTAAAAAGGAAGTAGATGTTCAGCAATCTTGAAATCTATACTAGCGGTATAGGACATCCTTCTAAATTTGCATACAAAATTTCAAGTTGCAGTGATGAGCAGTTACTGAGAAAACTTACGAAAAGTTTCAACGATTGACAAAAGATCTCGAAAATTAACTAAGTCGGTAAACAGGAAGTAGATGTCCGACAAAACTGAAATCGCTACTTGCAGTATGGGACATGGTTATAAACTTGCAAACAAAATTTCAAGTGGCAGTGATTGGTAGTTACTGAGAAAACTGTTACGAAAAGTCTCTACAATAGACAAAAGATCTCGCAAATTAACTAACTCGGTAAACAGGAAGTAGACGTCCGACAAAACTGAAATCGCTACCTGCAGTATGGGACATGGTTATAAACTTGCATACAAAATTTCAAGTGGCAGTGATTGGTAGTTTCTGGGAAAACTGTTACGAAAAGTCTCTATAATTGACAAAAGATCTCGCAAATTAACTAAGTCGGTAAACAGGAAGTAGATGTCCGACAAAACTGAAATCGCTACTTGCGGTATGGGACATGGTTATAAACTTGCATACAAAATTTCAAGGGGCAGTGATTGGTAGTTACTGAGAAAACTGTTACGAAAAAATTTGTGGCTATCACAGACAGACAGACGGACAGACGGACAGAGTGATTCCTATTTACCCCCCTGAACTTCGTTCGTGGGGGGTATAATGAGCAACCTACTTACCAAACATTACCAATCTACCATTTCTAGTTATTGAGATCAGGACCTAAGCAGAGAAATTTTACGTGGTCACTGGACCATGCAATTGAGGGCAAAATCACATGCCTTGATGTCCGTCAAGTACTAACACTGGATGTTCCTACATCAAAGGGTTTTCAAAATATTCTGTATTTAGTAAAAGTTAATATCATCGCCGTCGACATACTTTGCACGCCTTTGTCTCGCTTTCCGCGACTTTTGTCGCAGGCGAGAAAAGTAAAGTTAAAATTGCAAACAAGAGGCTCTCAAGGGCCTGTATCGTTCACCTGGGTCATGGCTGACACAATACTAGTAAGTCAAAATAATCCCAACGTTTAACGGTCTCATTTTCAACTTTGTTGATAGACATTGATGTTATATGATCCAAAATTAAACAATGTTCTCCATTGGCAGCTGTTTTGATGGGTGTAGACCAACTGTCACCTTTCTTGAAGAAGACCATCTAAGGATCATTGTGCCTCACTTTGGTTCCAATTGGCCTAGTATTTTATGTGGAGATCTTTGAATGATTTCCCATGGGGTCTAAGGTTAAACAATATGCATGGCCCCGCTGACTGCCATCTTGGATGCTATGCAGACATGCCGGACATATTTTATGAAGGGGACACAGTAAGGACCATTGTTATCAAGTATGATTCCAATTGGCCATGTACTTTCATAGGAGAAGATCTTTGAATATGTTTCCCTATATGGTCCAAAGTTAAAACCACATTCCCCACTGGCGGCCATCTTGGATATGACGTGGACTTTTTAAAAGGAGCCACCTAAGGACCACTGTGACTAACTTTGGTTCCTATTGGCCCAGTATTTTCAGAGGACAAGATTTTTGCAATATTGTCCAATTTTCGACCAAGTTCTCCGCTTGTGGCCATCTTGGATGAAGTGCAGACTTGCCCGACACACTTTTTCAATGGGACCACCCAAGGACTGTTGTGACCAAGTTTGGTTCCAATTGCTGCAATTGGTTTCAGAGAAGATCTTTGCATGCTTCCCCATAGGGACCAATGTTAACAACGCATTCCTTGCTGGTGGCCATCTTGGATATGATGCGAACTTGCCAGACATTTTTTTTTTTTAAAGGGGCCACCTAAGGACCATTTTGACCAAGTTTGGTTCCAATTGGCCCAGTAGTTTCAGAGGAGAAGATCTTCAAATATAGTGTCCATTTTTCGACAAAGATCCTACTGGCTTCCATCTTGGATGGCGTGTTGATTTGCCAGACACATTTTTTAAAGGGGACCACCTAAGGACTAGTGTGGCTAAGTTTGGTTCCAATTGGCCCAGCGGTTTCAGAGAAGAGTGTAACATTTTAGACATACAGACCACAACACAGCAATCATTGCATAGCCAGGTTAATTCGATAGTCATACAGCTAAGATGCTATATACAGACTTAACTGAATATGATAATTGTATGAAAGGCATATATACAAAAATGATTAAGATTTGAAATAAGTTTATGGAAGTATTTTTGCAAAAAAATGTACAAAAACACTTTTTTGCTCTTGATTATGTAACAATTTTTTTTTCACTAAAGTGATAACAGGGAATTTCTCTAAAACTTAAAAGAGAAGTAAACCAAAGAAGATTTGAAGCCAGAATTTAAAGGGAAATAACCCATTAACCATATGGCATTGAAAAAAAAATTTGGTGAAAAACGGTCAATAACTCCTACACAGGCATTTGAATTTTCTTCAAAATTTCAGAGTATGTAGATCTTGATATGCTATTTTTCTAATAAACACTTCACTTCTATCTGTTACAGTTTTTGATATAAAAAAGGGGCTGTAACTCTGAGACGGGTTTCCGATTTTCTTAAAAATTGCAGGGCAGATAGATCTTGGCATTCTGAACAAATTAACCTCGTCAGATTTTTGATATCTGCAACGGTTTTTGAGTTATTTGTGGGCATGTGGTGTCTTTGGTCTTCCGTCTTTTGGTGTTCTTGCTTTTGCCTTGTCTCTGGACTTTGATTTGTGTAATCTTGTGCTTTGTTCCTTCGGTATTCTACTGCCGTTGTTTTGCCAAAAACAGCAATTTACCCCCCTATGATCTATTTTTAGTAACAGCGGCCATATTGTTTGGTCCTGGGACTAACCGAACATATTTTTTAAACTACATACCCTGGTGATGACCCAGGCCAAGTTTGGATTAAATTGGCCCAGTGGTTTCAGAGATTTTTGAAAAAAAGTTTACGACGGACGCTGGACTCCAAGTGATGGCAAAAGCTCACCCTGGCATAGCCGGGTGAGCTAAAAATCTAGCAATATCCATACAAAATCTTTCCAAATTTTCTTTTGTTTATTAATCAAACAATCAAAGTCTTATAAAATACTATTGAATACAAATTCATAATCACTGAAACATCAATGTATATTTCCGGGCGATGCACATTGGTATTCAACAGTATTCTATGGGACTTTGACCGATTGGTCAGCAGACATGGAAGGAGTTGGAACACATATTGTCTGTGTAACACTGGAATATTCATTCATCAGTAGCAGTAAATATGATACCTGAATTTTTAAAGCCAATTTAAACTGATTTCCCCTTCATATATATCATCAAATTCATATTATTGTCATTAATAAATACATATTGTTGAGGGGCAAGAGCTCAACCCTATAATAAATAGTTACTGTTTATTTTCTGCATATGCGCATTTTGACAACTTATGTCTCTTCAGTGCAGATCGTACCAAAACATTTGGAAGTCCATTAATCAAAAGACAAGTTAAGGCTGATAGAGAACAAATAACCAAAAGGGTCTAAATAGAAACCAAAATTCAGCTTAGGACAGAGCTATGCATGAGGAAGATACTCATTAGTTTTGAACAAAATTTTGCTTTAGATATTGCAAGTTTCAATACAATCGATTTTCGGGTTAGCACCGAAGTACTGACTACTGGGTTGGTGAATACCCTTGGAGACTAACAGTCCACCAGCAGAGGCATCAGCCCAGTGGTAATAAATAACAAAGTATCGAAGTTAATGTTAATTTATTTTCTGCATATGCGCATTTCGACAACTTATGTCTCTTCAGTGCAGATCGAACCAAAACATTTGGAAGTCCATTAATTAAAAGACATGTTAAAGCTGATGGAGAACAAATAACCAAAAGGATCTAAACAGAAAGGCCAAAATTCAACTAAAATGGTGGAATTGGAAACCACCATTTGAATTTTCCGATATGTATCAATTAATCCTTTTATCACCAGTAATGGTTAAGGGGTAGGTAACTAAAAGGATTATCAAGGTAACCTATAATATTTAAATGTGGGGTGGGAGTTGTTTTAATTCCATTTAGCAATTCTCTAGATCATTGTATGCGTTTCCCTTAACTTAGTTCCCACTGGGGGCCATGTTGGATGACAGATCAGCAACAAACTAACACTATTTGGTCAGGACCTTATGAGATGACTTATGTCAAGTTTTGTTTAAAATCATTCAACTGTTCTCTAAAAGATGTGTTATGCATTTTCCATATGGTTCGATGGTAAACCAAGTGTACATCATAATGAAATTTACTGTTTATTATGCAACCTTTGTATTTTTGTTTTTTTTTTCATCTGTGGCAGCCAACAGAAACAACACTAGGAAAAAATCTCATAAGTAACACTCATGCAAAAAGTTGGTTCAGTAAACAATGGAGTGATATGGAGTAATTACACATGAGACAAAGTCTCTACAAATACATGGTAAAACCAAGCAATGGAATAACTAGGGACGATTTTGCTGACCACACAAAGCGGAAATGGTCACCCGGAAGCTAAATATTGCTATATAATAAAAGAATTGTAGTGGACAATTTTGATCTGTCAATAGTGGAAATCCACAAAAAAGTTATTGAAAGTATGATTTTAGAACTGATCATTAGCATTTCATTCATCAAATTGATATCAACTATGCATGGTAACATGTTGTTCATTAATGAAATGTATGATTTTGATACTGATCAAAAATCCAAGATGGCGGCCATTGCAGTTCTTAGTTAAACATTGGACACTATTGAAAAATGTTGTAAATAGCTAATTCTTGTAAACCGATTATACTTCAAATTTTTATATGTAACAATAATCTACCAGATAATTGATTTACTACCGATCATAAAACTAATGGCTTTCACCTCAGATTAACTGCTTGGGCAATTAGACAGTAGCTACCATTGGAGCGATACAGGCTCATGTGAGCCTCTGGTTTAAATCCATTCTGTGATTCTCAAGGGAATATTCTTTAAAGAAAAAGTTAACTTGGGACAAGCCAGATGAATAGTGACGGCAATACTGGAACTACAGGCTCAGAGACCGAGCCTGTATCGCTCACCTTTATGCCATGCATGACCAAAAATATGTTTATTACCAATATTTAGCAAGTTCTCTATTAGCACCCGTGTTTTTGTCTTATCCCACTGAAATGAGTAATTTTTGCAAATGACCTTCTATACATTTAGTTAAATTTGCTTGAACAGTTTCAGAGAAGATGATGATATAACTAAATACCGAAGTTACTGTGAATTTACTTTCTGCATATGCGCATTTCGACAATTTATGTCTCTTCGGTGCAGATAAAATCTAAACATTTGGAAGACCATAAACTCAAAGATATTTAAAAACTGATAGAGAACAAATAACCAATATGATCTAAATGTAAAACCAAAATCAGCTGAGGACAGAGCTTTGCATGAGGGAGATACTCCTTAGTTTTCAACACAGAAATTTAGATATTGTAAGGTTTCAAAAATAATCGGCTTTCGGGTCAGTACCGAAGTACTGACTACTGGGCTGGTGAATACCCTCGGGGACTATCAGTCCACCAGCAGTGGCATCGACCCAGTGGTAGCAAAAAACAAATTACCGAAGAAAAGGATGCCTGTCTCATACCGAGCTCCAATGTTAAACTATGTTCTGAAGTGGAGGCCATGTTTTCTACCGGATCAAAATGAAATGAGTAATTTTTTAATAGTACTTTCCGTACATCATTCTAAAGTTTGGTTGAATTTGTTTCAGTGGTTTCATAGGAGAAGATAAATACGTGATTTTCCCATAGAGTCCAATGTACAACTATGTTCCATGCTGTCGGCCATGTTTTCTTTTGGATTGTAATGAAATGAGCAATCTTTGTACAGGACTTTCCATACATCATTCATGTAAAGTTAGGTTGAATTTGCTTCAGTGGTTTCAGAAGAGAAGATGAAAATGTGATTTTTTCCCATAGGGTCCAATGTTAAACATAAGTTCCGCGCTGGCGGGCATATTTTTATCTGATCGGAACGAAATGAGCAATCTTTGTAAATGACCTTTAGTACATCATTCCTGTAAATTTTGCTTGAATTTGCTTCAGTGGTTTCAGAGGAGATGAAAATATGACTTTTCCCACAGGGTCCAATGTTGAACCTGAGTTCCATGCTAGCGGCCATGTTTTTTAGCAGACCGGAAAGAAATGAGCAGTCATTGAAAGTGACCTTTAGTACATCATTCCTATAAAGTTTGGTTGAACTTGCTTCAGTGGTTTCAGAGAAGATGAAAATGTGATTTCCCCATAGGATCGAATGTTAAACTAAGTTCTGTGCTGGCGGCTATGTTTATTATCTGATCGGAACAAAATGAGCAATCTTTGTAAAGGACCTTTAGTAAATCATTCCTGTAAAGTTTGGTTGAATTTGCTTCAGTGGTTTCAGAGGAGAAGATGAAAATGTGATTTTCCCATAGGGTCCAATGTTAAACTAAGTTCTGGCAGCCATGTTTTTTATCGGATCCAGACATGATTTTGTACAAAAATGAAAAAATAGGAAATACTGCCCAAAAAATAGGATATAGGGGGTTAGCCCTGTGAAAACATCATTTTCCTGCTGGTTCTACAAAACTGAACAACTTTTGATTCTATTTTCTGTAGCAAAAAAATAGGAATTCCTACTTACATAGGAAAATAATCGTGTCTGCGGATCAGAACAAAATGAGCATTCTTTGTCAAGGACCTTCAGTACATCATTCCTGTAAAAATTGGTTGAATTTGCAGAAGTGGTTTCAGAGGAGAAGATGAAAATGTGATTTTTCCTATAGGGTCCAATGTTATACCTAAGTTCTGCGCTGGCAGCCATGTTTTTTTTAATCGGATCGGAACGAAATTAGCAATCTTTGTATAGGACCTTTAGTACACCATTCCTGTAAAGTTTGGTTGAATTTGCTTCAGTGGTTTCAGATTAGATGAAAATGTGAAAAGTTAACAGACGATGGACGCCAAGTGATGGCAATAGCTCACACTGACCCTTTGGGTCAGGTAAGCTAAAAAGCATGAACCTTGTCCTTATTCTACCAAGACAATGTTAAAGCTTTTAGGTGGAATTACTACAGATAACCATGAACCACTGCGCTATATTTGAAACTAAAAGTGGGAGCAGTCACAAAAGACAGCTAATCCCCTTGCCAGCTGTCAAGAAATAATGGTCAAAATAACCCTAATATAGTCTAAAGATGTACGACTGTCAATGGTACATCCACTGATCATTGATGTTTAATACATGTATGTAGTATCTCATATATGAATATTAACACAAACTAACCCAAGTCAGTCAAGTGTAAAATGTAGGTCAAATTACCCAATTAACACCTTAAGCTAAAAGACTCTGCAAGATGCATGCACTGCCTAAGGATGATTGATATGCCAGATTGAACCTTAACACTAACTTAAACCTGAGTCATTTAAGTAAAATGTAGGTCAGAGTTACCAAATTTGCATCTGTTGCAGCATCATTTTCCAAGGCAGATCCACCAACCTGAGATGATTGATGTACCACATGTAGTTTCTCAGATATAAACCTTAACATAGACTTTAACATGAGCCATTGAGGCATAAAATGTAGGTCAAACTGACCAAATTATCATCTGAAGCAGCAACACTCTCCACCACGCAACCACTGACCGAAGATGATCAATGTTCCACATGTAGGATCTCAGATGTGAAACTTAACCCAAACTTCAACCTGAAGTGGCCAAAACGTGAAATGCAACAGAACCCCTCCCTAACTCCTCTGGGCCAGGCAATAATAAACACCTTTCAGATGAGATGTGGCCATCTTGGTCTTCTAAAATATGTGTGTGTTTTTTTAAATAAAACAACATTAACATGTAAAAGATTTATTTAACAGTAAATTTATAAGTCAAAATGTAAAAGAGGTAATATATTCAACATTTAGAATAATAAAACTCAACTTTAATGTCTTAAAAACTATTTTTTAACAATTTTGCCATTTGAAATCAACACAATTTCATAATACACAACTTGATAAAATATGAACATGCATATAAAACTATTGTTCATGCATTTAAAAGATGATATAAGTGATTTTTTTTTATAAGCACAAAGATCCAAAACATAAACATGCAATATCTCCAAGGAGTGAGAAATTATCAATTAAGAATATTTTCAAATTAAATTACATGTACCAAATTATAAAGTTTTGTGATCATGATTTGACAAGTATGCATAGGCAAACACTCTGGAAAGAAAATTGCTCTCTACACAACGAAGGACTTGCATAATAAATATATCAATGACAAACAAGAGGCTCTCAAGAGCCTGCATCGCTCATCTGGACCATGGCTGACATAGATAAAAGGCATTTCCAATAGGAATAAAGGGCTACACCGAGGGCAGCAAGATACGACTTCAGCATGTCAAACACTGAAATTTGAACAAGTGTAATTCAAAATGAATGAGGACACAGTAAAGAGCTTGACCCAGTAATTAAATGGACACAATAAAGAGCTAGACTCAGTAATTAGCTGCACACAAACTAAGGAAAAATTAAAATTAGTCTTTATAATTCCTTATATATATAGGAAATGGTAAAAGGCATGTCAAATTGGTCAGCATACTACTTTAACTATATGAGAAAAGGAATCTGAACAAAGGAACCCTATTAAAATCCAATAAAAAAATAAAAGATTTTACATATTCTGAAAATTGCAATTCCAGCCACTTTGACCAAATACAGCTAAGAAATGGCAAGAGCTATGCAAAATCTTTTGACATATACTACCAAAAGCTTACAACATGAGGACTCCAAAACAAACAAAAAAAAATCAAATGAAATCTGATGAAAAACAAAGATTTCAAAAGGGCCATTTAGGGCTTACTATATGGTGTGAGGTTCCTCACTGTGTTGAAGACCATATGGTGACCCCTAGATGTTTTGTTTTTTGTCGTTTTAACCTGGATATGGGATGTTGTCTCCTTGACATTTACCCCATTTCCTTTCCTTTCTCTTTCATATAGATTTCAAAAATTGCAATTTTGGCCCCTTTGACCCCTTGTAGCTCGGAAACGGTAAAAGCTACACCAAATCTGTTGCGTATTGCTGAAAGCTTATATCAAGAGGAATCCAAAGAAAAAAATCCCATCAAAATCCAATGAAAAATAAGAATTTAGGGTAATCTGCAAATTTGCAATTTTGTCCCCATTGGGTCTCTCATAGCTCGGAAAAGAAACAAGTTGTCAAAAATCTGATGGTGCAGCTCTATGTTTATGAATCCATTGCAAAACTAGAGGCTCAGACACTGAGCCTGTATCGCTCACCTGACAAAATGCTGAAGCAGGGTTTTCGATGTTCTGCATGGTGGCCATGATTTTTATGTGAATTTCCCATAGGGCCAAAATAAACTATGTTCTGTGCTGGTGGCCATGTTTTTAACGAAATGAGCAATCTTTGTTAAGGACCTTCAATTCATCATTCCAGTAAAGTTTGGTTGAATTTGCTTCAGCGGTTTCAGAGGAGAAGAAGAAAATGTGAATTTTCCCATTGGGTCCAATGTTAAACCTAAGTTCCGTGCTGGCGGCCATGTTTTTTATTGAATCGAAACGAAATGAGCAATCTTTGTAAAGGACCTTCCATACATCATTCCT
>MJUU01031399.1:224385-240661 GCA_002080025.1 Modiolus philippinarum | reverse complement strand
ATTTGAAAGAAATCCGACCAGCAGTAGCTGAGAAAAATGCGATAAACATCGGACGGACGGACGGAAGGACGGACGGACGGAAGGACGGAAGGACGGACGGACGGACGGACAAGGGTATTCCAATATACCACCCACTCACGAGTGGGGGTATAATATAAGGTCTGCCCATGTTCTAATTCACATAGATCCCGCTTGCAATAATCTATTTCTTAAATTTTAGGGATATCTTCAGGAATTTTATAGATATGGATAGTTATAAAGGGTAAATATAGAACTTCCATGGATATGAAAGGACTTGTTAGGATATATATTTGATTTTCTGGTATAGGAAATATGCATCAGAATTTTTTCAGAATACACAAAGGACAACATTCTTGGACTTTTTTTGGGACAAGTTCAGATAAATGTGACAATACTGTCCCATGTCACCCCTAAAATTCAATTTAAAAAAGTCCAAGAATATCCTTTTTGGGACAATCTAAGCACTTATCCAAGGAAATTCTAGAATATCCTAGAAACTGAAGGGGAAGTGAACATATTTGACAGTAAATAGGGAATTAGTCCACCTTATTTAATTTTCAAATAAATCACTGTAATCTTAAACATAGCATTATATAATGTTTAATATTGATAAATAATTCAAGCAATTTATCATTCTACATTTATAAATATTGCAAATGCTCATGCTAAAATTGCCACAAAACACTCCGATATTATCAAATCTGCTAGAAATCAGATTTGCATTAAAATTCATTTGATATACATGTACAATGAACCAACAAATCATGCCAACCTGCACAAAAATTAATGAGTCTCAAAAGATGGTTATTGTTACCAATACCACAGGCCAAAATTATGGACATGCAGATATCTTCATCTATAGTTAAAGTTTTTAAAGGATCAATTTTTTCTGTAAAAAAACTATACTTGTCAGGTTGTTCCCCTTCTGGTTTTAATCTTATGTCAAGCTCAGACTCAATCTACTACAAGACTCCTGTACAACTAGATTACTTAAAACTAATTCATTGAAAAGTGGAATATCATATGTGATTCTTTTCTTGAGAACTTAATTTTTGCATAATCACATTTATTCTAGTGTTTCGAAAATTGCATACCTAAAAAATAGTTGATATGATACTATAAACAGCAAGCAGAAAATAATCGCAATGATTTGCAACCAACGAAAAAATCACTTATTCGGTATATTGCCGTTTTTCAAGGGATATTATTTCATTAGGGGGAAAAAATTCAATGTTTGTACCGAAATCTTAGAATTTTGGATGATGGTTCAGTTTACGATATGGCTTAAGAAGCCGCTCAAAATACGAATTATATGGCTATCATTTTAACATGTGGAATAAAAACAAATGTCATGGTTCTTTTGATGACAATTTTTCTATTGCAAAATAAGAAATACATTACGATTTTAGAATAAATAACTCAATTTCTTCAAATTATTTCAATCTTCTGTGTTTTCTAAATGTCATAAACAAACTCGCTTGTAATGCCAGCGAAGTTGGAGGGTCCAAATGACTGTAATATGAACTGCGATATGAATTTTAAAGCCAGTAGAATATCTTATCGTTTGTCTTAAAGGTGCATTGTTACACCACTATCATATCATTTAAATTTTCTGAATACCTTTGTATAGGGCTTTACATTTGCAGTACAAAATTTTCACAGATTTCAGTAATGAATTATTCCCTAGGGTTTTATATTCACAAATATTTAGTTAAAAGTCATTTTGTTCATTTATATTCAGGTTTACAGTAAATTTAATTTTTGCGGTTACCTTAAAATTAAATGCGAATAGCACAAAAATTAACACCCTGCAAAATAAAACAACCATACAGTATGTCAAATGGAATACTCCAGTTACGAAGGATCCAATTCCATTTTACAAACCCCATACTCCCACATATTTTATTATCTCCGCTGAAGAAAATATCATTCAATACCTGCACTATCTGTGCAACAGGTTGTTCTAATTCAAGCTGACCTTGAGAATCTCTACAAAAAATAATTAGATATGCAAAAATATTATTTGACATGCATCATGCAATTCCATTACACTGAAATAAGTAGCTACATGTATGTAAAAATTGCTGTAAACACATTAATTTTTGTGAGTTTAAAATTTTGCTGTCTCCAAATTCAATTTTGACGGATAAATTTTGTCAATTTTCAATTTTGTCTTAATCAAAATGTATTGTGGTAAAAATTAATAAAAATCCTATGGAAAATTCCAATTGCATAATGGTAAAATTCCCAGTAAATTCAAAATGCATCACTGTAAACTTCTTCTGGTAAAGATGCATTATGGTAAATTTTCAAGATAAATTTCAAAATTCTCATGGTAACACCTACGTGCATTATCAGAAAAATTCTCTTGCAAAACATACAAATGAATTACTGTAGAATTCCCATTGTAACATTCAATTAATAACAGTAAATTTCTCATGACAAATTATGATTTATCATATAATGAAACAAAATTTTAATCTCAAACAAAATATTAGTTTTTACAGCATACATTAGAAAAATTTAAAGAATTTGATTTCCAGGAATTGACATATCGTTTTAGGAAAAATCAGTCTTCATTCAAAGGAATTTTTAAATTTCAGTTTTGAAATGTTTTAAAATATAAAATTTGAAGTAGAATTGATCATGAATTCTAAATACCTCTGGAGTCAGCCAAGTTCATATATCATGATAAACACCCCCTTTTTATCATGATGAAGTGGAAGTAGGACTTTAAGCAGGATATGCTTTCAGAATGGAAAACATAATAAAAGAAAATGTGTACATGGGACACGGATGCCCCAGCCAGATTGATATCGGCAAACAGGAAGTAGATGAGTCACAGACTTGAAAAGGGGGAGACATGGTACATCTCATCATACCAAAGCTTCAGACCAAATATCAAATCATTCCTCCATATACAAGTAGAGAAATCCTTGACAAAAATTTCAGACGTACATACCGACATACAGACTTATAGATGTTCAGACAAGGGTAAAACTTAATGCCCCCTTGCCTCACAGTGGGGGCATAAAAAATAACCAATTCCTGGAAATGAAATGCATCTTGGTCAGTTAACAAGATTCATGGTAAGTATTGAGATCAGGCCTGAATATAACATGCAGTTAGTATTTTGCTTATACCTGTACAGCAGATATAACTGGGAGTTCCATCTCAAAATCAAATTGTGTTCCCCTAAAATATAACTTTATATATTGAATATATCAGAAAAATAAGGACACAATGAAAATAGGCAATATAATTGGCAAAATTTCAATAAGTTTTGCTGTCAAGTTGTACAATTTCAAGTGGTAGATAAGTTTAAAATTTGACCATGTTATTTTGTATGATATTGAGAAGCCAAAGTTGACCGCCTTTTCACTTGACTATTGCAAAAGTAAATATATAAGATTAACATCAACATTTTTATTTGAATCTCCATCAAGATCTTAAATCAACCTCCACAGATGTCATTTTCTTTCCTACAATTTATCATTCATTCTCAAGTCACAGTCCAATTTTCCTTTACCTTTATACATACAGTGCGATTTTGTTATAGCACAAATCTTATCCCTACCACTAACTGTTAATTTAGTAAAAATTGAATACTATTGTTAAATAATTAATTCATAAAAAAACTTTCTATGTTTGATTCTAATGCACTTATGTTTGTAACACTAATTTTGATTGGATGGCGTCATAATTTTGAGGGGGTAAAATCCACAATTTACCGTCGGAACCAATAGCAACGTAATTGCGCAGACGCATACCAAACTTCCTGTAATTTAAAAATCGATTTTAAATGTTTTTTTTTTTCGGATTTGCATTAGAATAGAGATAACCAAACTGTATTTTAGGATCTTCAGGGGTAAATCTAAGATTTTACTGTCACAAACATCCGTTTTCCGGCTCCGCTAACTTGTCGCCAGAAAACTAAGTTTGCGACAGTAAAATCTACGATTTACCCCCTCAGATCCTAAAATACAGTATGGTTATCTCTTAATTTTAATAAATCTAAGCAACAAACCATCAATTTGATATATAAAAGTTCTGTGTTATTTCGTCTTTTTGAGTTATCAGCGGCCAAAATTTAGTTACATTGTACAGTTGAAGTACGGGAAATATAACCAGTTAAAAATTTTCTCCAGACTAACACATGTTCGAATGAAAAAATTTTTTGGGATGCATTTTTATGACCAAATGAATACACCTAAACCAAAAAATACAGAATCTAAATTTTTGATGTGCTGCCAACTGCCCAACACTTAGCTAGAATACTACTTAATTCTGTGTTCATTTGAAAATATTTCAAATCCCTTCCTTGTCCCTTATATTCTCATTTCATATAACCAATTACTATACGTGTTTCAAACTTCTTTTACTGAACCTGAGTAAAATGGTATCATCTAGATGTACTCACGCTATCACCCACGGATGTCGATGAATCTCTTCTAACTGAAATTATCAAAAATATAAATACATTTCAAAAATATTTAAATTTTTTTTTACCTCTCTGCAACATGCTCTATTTCTATAACTATCTTCTAGTTGTCATTAAATAAATGCATGAATATCTGTATTATTACTTCATGTTTAAATGCCACATCAATTAGCTAAAAACTGTTGTTCTTTGAAAAGCTTTTATATACATAGAAAAAAAAGATGGGAAACAGGGAATATGCCAAAGAAACAACGACCAAAAGGGGAGTAATAATAACTCAAAGCCACCATAAGATCGTCAATGAATGGTGAGGAAACATCTGCAGTCACTAAATTTTCAGTACAACTTCCATGGTTCAAACAACAAAGGGAATGGTGAATAAAAGTTCAAGGTAGAGGATTGTTAGAGCAAATGGGGTTGAACTTCTTTAAAACTTGGCCAGGGACAACAAACGGGTTCACATACCTGTTAACCTTCCCCTTTAAGGGGAGACTCCTTCTTAGAAGCACAATCTACCCTTTGAATGGATCTCCCTTGAGGGAGACCACACTGCTTTTTCTCCCCTAAACCTTCCTCAAAGACAATAAAGGGTCATTTTTTAACAGTATTTCCAAATTTGTTGTGCTCTTTTTGCAAAATTATGAAATATGATCCATTATTTTATAATCATGGTAGAATTTTAATTTTAGGAATTGATCTAACAGCATATCTTAATGATCTCTTCCATTCCACATCCTCTTTTCTTCATTTATAAATGCAAGTTTTTCGAAAAAAGTATGTTATGTAAAATCTCCCCCTTAGATGGGCTGGCATGAGGGAGATCTCCCTCATAGCAGCTACAAAAGGTTAATAGGTGCGGGCATACTTGCCAACCTCTGAGAATACAAAATCATGTAATTACACGCTTTTTAGTTTGAAAAAGCGTGTAATAACGCGCGACGACATAATTTTCAGACCTAAAAGATTATTTTTATGGCATAGTTAAAACAGCTAGTACTGACAACTTTTATTATAATCCAATGATGCTTTTTTGGCAGATTTCAAGACATCTTTGTGTAGTTCATAGTCATAACACTTTTTTACAACTAAAAATGCCCTCTCACTATCCACATTACTGTTGGGAAGTACAAGTAAGGCCTTTGCTAGCCTAGATAATAGTTGTAACTTTTTAGATCTAGTGAAAATGGCCCACTCTACTTCTTCCATAGCCCCAAAATGTTTCAATATCAGTGTCACTAGCAGTCTGGCAATTCATCATTTGATTTGATGTCAATTGATATTACTGGAATTGCTCCAACATTATGTTCAGCAATAAAATTTGAATAAAGTACTTCAGCATACGTGATTTTGTCATTTAATGTAGTTTTGGAAGATGGCAGAAATGACGATATAGATATTTATTGGTATTGTGCATTCAACAATTTCATACGATTTTGAGTTTTTGCATGTCGAATCACGTCAGCCTTGGCTGAAGATCCTATGTAAAGTGCACCAAGAAACCAAATGCATGACTTGTTCCCCTGTCACTCTCTATCAACTACTTAAATTCGGGTCCCAAAAACCTCGACGTACAGAAAATATCTTTTCCTCTTAGACGTAGGTTCGGTAGTTGAACACGACGGTCCAGAAGTTGACCTCTTCCTTCCACTTGACATTTCGAAACCGCTGATTCGATTCGTCCTGAATGTACCGTAAGAACTTACTTTTCAAAATCATCCCTAAATACCAATTGTTTTCAATAGAAACCGATCGATTACTTTTACGCTTGTAGTGATAGAAAAACCTGAGAAATACGAATAGCGCGGTTTGACTTATAACCGAATCGCTGTAATGACCAGTAACATACTTGATCGCGTGTGTTTGCGTGTGAAAATTGAACTTTGCGTGTACACGCCGTGTAAATCTACTTTAGCGTGTAAAACGTCAAAAAAGCGTGTATTACACGCGAAAAGCGTGTGAGTTGGCAACTATGGGTATTGGTTCAACACACCCATAGTGTTAAAGTTACTGAAGTTCAAGCCATCAAAGTTTCACTATTTGATAAGGGTTGTTCCAGACTTATTATTAGGGGGGAGGTCGGAAGCCACTTTTCAAAACCCACCGTGCATAAAATTTTAATTCTTTTATCTCAATTGTTTCTTAGGTGCAAGTCTCCAACAAACACAACCCACCATATTTCAAGTGCCTTCTGATCCCCAATACAATTCTTTCCACAACAGCCCTAATTATTTATTTATCACCACTGGATGCCTCTGCTAGTGGAGTACAATCCATCAGGGCATTCGTCTGTCTAGAAGTTTAATACTTGTTACTGCCAGGAAAAATTGCTTTCACAATGTTTTTGAAAACTTGCATCAAATTTAAGTAAATTTTGTAAAATTAACAAGTATTTTCCATGACCAAAGCTCTGTCCTTAGCTATTTTGGCTTTCCAATTAGATTCTACTGTTTTTTTTTTTTTTTTGTTCTCTATCAGCTTTGAAACACGATATGTTTTGATTTGATCTGCACTGAACAGACATAAGTTGTAAAAATAGCCATCTGCAGAAACTAATTTCAAAATAACTTTGGCATTTAGTCATTGAACTGGTCATCACAACTAGACAGTTGATCAGATGATTCAGAAATGCCAGTAACGGTCAGTTTAGAGATATAACCAAATATAGCTCAGAACATTGGTCAAATCAGAAATTCTATTGTAAATAGTCCATCTGCTAATTAGAACAGAGTTCCCAAATTTGACCTGAAATTTTACATGCTTATGCAAGGGGAAGCAACTCTACACAGAACAAACTCGGGGATTCCAAATGTAAACTAACCAAAAAGTAAAATTATTTTTTCTTGACCTGTATGGATTCAAAATTTCATCTGCGGTGAACTTTATCAAAATAGTATGACCTTTTATTTGTCAAATTGTTTTGTTGCATATCTCAACAGATTTCACATGACAGGGTTCCGACCATAAGGCTTCTTAGGTCAATCTGACGACTTGGCCGGTGTCATGTAATCTTCATTTTGATTTAGTTCCTTCTCTTAGTGTAAAAATATGGCATAAATCAAGAATGAAGGTATGGCACAAATGCTATGTTTTTGGTACTATGATTAGAGGATGAAATTTTTCAACTTGCCTCTGACCAAAATAGGTTCAAGTGTTAATACTAACTTCAACTTCTATGGTGTTATTCTTCAAATGGATACTTAGTGCACATTTTCTTTTCAATTTTTCCAAACATTCCTGACATTTTCAACATTTTTTTAATTCTTTTGACTGATCACAGCCTTACTTTTTCACACTAATATGTTTATAGCTTAGCTGAAGGAACAAATAATGTAAAAATCAGATGCCATAGCATGTAAGAGAGAAGGACTGAAAGATAGATGTCAAATACACATGATACATGAACAAGGGTACACTAACAAATGATGTAAACTTAGAAAGCTTCAGATGAACTCAATAATGTACCTACCGTTAATCGCTTCTCTGGGTCTACTTCAATCATTCCTCTCAACAAATTCTGGCAGTCAGGCGGAACAAAATGTGGAATGTGAAATACACCTTTTTTTACTTTTTCTAAAAGCTGCCTAAGATTGTCATCATCAAATGGAAGTGCTCCCT
The DNA here is from genome assembly GCA_002080025.1 of Modiolus philippinarum. NCBI lineage: Eukaryota > Metazoa > Mollusca > Bivalvia > Mytilida > Modiolidae > Modiolus > Modiolus philippinarum. Next base: position 232,584 of record MJUU01031399.1, on the reverse strand, counting down.
ATAATTAAAAATAAATATGTCATTCTCTGGTCTATATCAAGTACCAATGTCATTATTTGAAACAGCTAATCAGGGATATGTTTTTTCTCACATTTCTTTACGTTTGGGATGCATAAATTCTGTGCGATACACCAGTTTGAGATTCCTGCATCTCACATCACATGACCTCCCTGGACATAACAATGCAAATAACGTCGCGTAACAATGCTAAACGTCAGACAACCACACAACTTCGCACAAATGACATGACAACTTCGAAATTCACATTGCTTCAGTTTAGAAACCCCTGAAACGTGACATCAAAGATTAATTTCTGAAGTTTTGTACCTTTGGTACATACCTAAATGCACTTGACCTTTCCAAATATTGAATTTATTTGGAAGTAGGTGGCCTAGTTTAAGAGGGTGCATTTTTGCTTTCTTTTTTTTATTTTAATATTTGGCCTAGAAATGTGAGAAAAATAATTAGCCATGGTATAAAAATGTGAATCAAGACAATTCCAGCCTTGGGTTCATATTTCTTATCATCAGAAACTCGGCAAGCCTGGTTACTGACTTGAAAATGTGAACCCTCAGGTGGAATTGTCAAATTTCACATTTTAGAACACGACTTTTATATTCTCACATTTCAGACAAGCCAGTACCTATTTTGGTCTTTTGATATATCGTTGTCTTAACAAAAGGGTGAGAAAATACATTATGATGTTACTGACATCATAGTTAGTTGCTTTGGTATGATGATCAACTATAGCTTGGTGGTACAGAAATTGTATTTTTGTTCAAAAATATGAGAAAAATAATCAAACACTGTTGAAAATGCAAGATTTGAAAATCTCAAGCACTCTCGAGTAAGATTCAATGATTCTCTTACTCCGCAAGCCTCGGAAGAGAAATACTGAAATCTAACCTTTGGGTCTCTGAGATTACTCGATCCTGCATGAATGTATCCAAGATTTTTACTGTAGGGACAAGAAAAAAATTAAACAAGATACAGGTTTACTCCCTTATACATGCTATATGTATTGAAGGTGTTTAGAAAATGTGAGCAGTATTTTGGCTATATATCGAGATGCAAACAAGTTAATCAATTCAAAAATTTCCATAGAAGAAATAAATAAATCTAACTGGACAGCAATGGCAACACGTTTTGACTGCCATTGTAAAAGTCTGCAAATGGACAAGAACATGAAATTTAATATCTTTGACACTGATCTAAGAATGATATTGGGCTTAGGAATGGTAACATCTGTGGAAAACTGAACTTGGTACTCACAACAAGTAATGCATAAAGTATCACACCACAGCTCCATACATCTGCTTTTCTTCCATCATATTTCTCCCCCTACAAAATGGCAAAAATATATCTTTATCAATCAAATCAGATATTACAAACTTTCAAATAAAATTAACAAATGTGGCATTGATGCCTTAGGACTCAACCAAAGGGCAAATGAAGTATATAAGTAGACAATCATCACTACCCATCCCACCAAAATCCATCCTCCTTTTTTTCAAAACTATGATTTTGTTTAACTCTAGATTTCGTTAGATGTCTGGAAAGATTCATCTTAAGAACTAAATTGGCCTCATTTTACACATTAATGTACCACAGTTAAATAGCCAATTAAGCCTTCCATGTGTGTCAGAATCTTATTTGTTTTCAAGATTGGACAAATTTTTTTCAAGAATTTCAGATCTTTTCAATCAAATAGTTATTGAATAGTGAACGAAACAGAAAAGATCCAGACTGTGAACCTACATTTTGCACAGGTGCAAAACATCCGATGATAAATTCAGTTTTTATAGGGGCTCTAGTGCTTTAGTTTTGTGGCGTTCTTCTTCATTTTTGATAATTTGTTTCGTTTTTGTCATGTTCTGATTTATTCTCTACCATGTTGTTTGAGTAATATTCTTATCTTTTTATTTGGATTATTGTACATATGTTTTAACCTCTAACCATATTTCACCAATACCTTTTATATGTGTGTTTTTATGAACTGATTCACACATTTTATATTTTATTTTGTTCAGTGTTTGCTTTGTCAAAGTTTTCCAACCTTGATCATTGTGCTTTTTTGCATTTAGATATAAACAATTAATTATTTGCTTTATCACTATGAAAAATATTGTGTAGAAGGCAATACAAGAGAGCTTACATAATTGAGATAAATATTGATCATATGATATTAATTATTTACATATCATGACTATTATTTTATATTAATTGCATAAAATGATATCAAATATCATTATTCAGAAAGTTTTCCATCATTTTACTGTTATTGAAAAATTCCACACAACATGCACATTTTATAATGATAATCTCTTAATTAGTCAAACATGTGCACCAAATACTCTATAGGACCAACGTTTTGGTTTATTTTTCACAGGTGTTTGGATAAGATAGTAAGGTATGGGTTGTATTTTTAGATATAAACATGTCATTTTCCATTGAGCCTTGATATTAGTCTGAGACCCCCAAATCAAGCCTGTTGAACCACTTGCAGTTTCCCCCATGTAATAAATCTAAAATGCAAAACTTAACCAAAGTCACTCAAGTGTAAAATATAGGTCAAATGGCAAATTACCTGGCTGACTTTGCCGTATTTTATACTACTTAATGCTTTAAAGAAATGGATAAAAAATAAAATTTATGAACATGAAATGTGGTTAAAACTGCTGTGTGGACTATGAAATACTATCAAAGATTGACCTTCTGAACAACTATCCTTGATGTACAATAAAATGGTTATACTTGTTGTACCTCTAACAATTTCAGAGAAATAGACCATTTTCAGGATGTACTGGACTACTTTTCAACACGTCACAGTATAGAGAATGTCACATCATAAAACCTAAAACGTCATTAAACTGGTCACATGGGGCGGACATGTTTGTGACGTAGGGCGGACAAACAAACACTGGTAAATCTAATACCAGAACTCGGATATGGCCTATTGAAACAAATGCATTCTTACTGGATATACAAGGGTGACACTTAAGTGCACTTAATGACAACAAAAAGCTAATATCCAATCTGTCCAACATTTAATCAGGAAAGTACAACTACTTTTGCAATGATGAAAAATTTACTAGGATATTAACTCTTTTAATACACAGCTGCAAAATCAGAAACATACAATCTGATAGAGAAGTGACAACTTTTTGAAGAGACACAAATTATGGAAATGGCCATATGCAGAAACTTAATTTATAGTAATTTCGGTATTTAGATATTTGACCAATGCCAGCAAATTATAAAGCTGATAAAGGAGAGTTTTGTCTTTTCTTCTTGTTTTTTGTTTGTGTTCTCTTTTTTTTGCCTGGACAGTTATTTTCTGTATTCAATATGCAATGCATTCTTCTAACTTTCCCCTGTGCACATATAAAAATGTGTAATTATAACACTACAAAAATGTCTTTATAAAGCTGACTGTATCTTGGAATTTGCACATCCAGGCTAAAACTACTTCTAACAACAAACTATGCTGACAAAACACAACAAAGCATATCACATCAAAACAAAATGTTGCTAATCAAAAAAAATATGCAAGACATTCTATACAAAATACAAATGTATCAAAAACGTAATCCATCAAATGTGTCAAACAAAAATGCAGGTATTCTTGACTGAATATTGGGTATATTCATTTTACAGGGCAGAAAGGAATTTTCCATAAATATATGTGGAAGGGTGGGGAGGGATGTTTTAATTATTGAATGTAGGTCGTTGGTCTATATTGAGCATGTGCCTGTTACAATTATTCAAAATTTTCTAAACAAGAGGTTTTTGTTTGTTAGACTCCTTTACTACAATCCCAAAGTAATTTTAATGGATTGACCTTAAAGTCTTCAGAAGAAAAAGAATAATAGGATCTTGCATAAGGTCAGATTAAAGATCGGGATATCTTTCACAAGTGTAAGAAATTTTGTCTTTTCTCGAGTGGAGCGTAGCGGAACGAGAGGAAAAGAAGTAGAATTTCTTACACGAGTGAAAGATATCCTGATCTTTAATTTTGAGCTTATGCAAGTACCTATTTCTTCCGTAAAAGTCCAAAAGAAACGTATGGAAACCTTTACTGTTTGAACAACGTTGTCGCCATTTTAGTATTCTTTACATTGTGACGTCAGGTGTTTTATGACGTTAAGTCATGGTTACGATTGTTGCATAACAAAAATCAACTCGTCTGGTTCGTCATTTACCGATGTGAGATGAGGTTGTGTGCATCGATCTCACATGGGTCATCTCCAACTGTAAACCATCATTTACGGCAAAAATTATCCTATTTTACCAGTGAACTCTTGTAGACAGGCTCCTGTGCTGAACAGTAAGGGGAAGTTATGTACAACAATATTGCAAAAGCCGAAAGTTTCAAAGGTATAAATATGACACATGATACTATACAATTTTAACCTAAGGGCCAGAGTTGTCAGAAAATTCTAGATACAAAGAGGCAAGAATAAAAGGAGTGTAAGAAGCATTTCATGGCTAATGTGACCTCTAACCTGGTGAAGATGGGACCCAAAAAAATCCAAAAATAAAAATTGCAAGAAAATCCCTAAATTGAAACCCCTTTATTACTGTTGACCCATTTACAAAATATCAAGATAACAAATTCAGAAGAAAGAACCACTTACACACCCACCCACACACCCACACACACAGACCGAAAACAGTATACCCCCTATCCCCGATGGGGAGCGGGGTATAATTACAGAATCCAGGGAAGGGGGTATTCATAATACCATTCTAATGACAATAACATAAGCAATGATATAATTTCAAATGCAAGAAAATAAAAATAAAAATACTTTCATGAAAATCACATCTCAGGTATAAATACTGTGCTTAAAATACATCATCCATAAACAGTCAATCTGAGACGAAAAAAAAAACAAAAAAGAAAAAGGATCACGACAGTTATACAACCATGCTTTAATTGGCTCAGCTTACCCTTATGACCTCAGGACAGGCATAATGAGGTGACCTGTGTGTTGTAATGGACATGAGTATATCAAACTATAATGACTGGTGTTATTGCTACATCTACAGCTGTGGATTTTTCTAATGATTTCAGGACAGTGTTTTTTTTTTCTTTTTTTTTTCTACTGATCTGACAAATCTATGTTCTTTTTGCATAATGTCATAATTTATGGTTGCTGTGTTTTCATTCTGTCACAATGAAAAATTGAAATGTGGCTTTATAATTCATACGAAGAAAATTTTTCTCAGAGCAGTTGGGAGGTTTGAAAATTTGCAAAATATTGGAGAAATATAAATTTAGTTTATATATATAGTATTTATTGAAATTGGAAAATTTTCATGAAAACTTCATAAGAAGACAAAGTCACAGTAAAAAACTCAAGAGCCTGAATCGCTCAACTGGGATAGATCACAAAAAGATACCGTTTAGTGGGTAATTTTTACGGGGTTTTAATTTTCAAGTATTTTCACGGATAGACTTAAATCCCGAAAATAAATTCCACGAATATTTTATGTATTCTTAGGATATATATATAGGATCTTTGATAATCCGCGAAAATTTAAAACGCTAAAATTTTTTGCATACATTTTCCACTCAAATCCGTGAAATTTTTGACCAGCGAAAATAACCTGCTATATGCTACATATACTCTCTGAGGGCTGTTCCAGCAAAACATACATGGGACAGGGGGAAGGCACTAAAAATTGTCATGACCACCCATAGATGCAAAATAGGATTTTTTTATTTGCTCATGAATTCAGACTTGAATAATAACACCAACACATAGCAGCAATTTGAAAGTGCCTTCCCCCCGTCCCATGTATGTTTTGCTGGAACAGCCCTGACCATCAAAGAATTATTTTTTACTTAATTTCGTTTCATTTTATGTCTACCAATCTCCTAGTCACCAAACTATTTGTACTGTAATTGTACTTTTTTTGCGGGTACTTATTTAAGCGAATTTCCATCTTCATACAAGTTTGCAGGTATCTAATTAGACTTATGTTTTATATTACTAATTACACTTATTTATGCGTATTCGTGTGTATTTATTTTTCCGGAAAACTGCTGACCATGAAATTCGTGAAAATAAATACACCGCGAAAATAAGTACAATTACATTATATTCAAAAGGACAAAAATTTTAAAGGGAAAGTTATAAGGACTATTGTGACCAATCATATATGCATGATTATTTTTTGAAAATATTCCAGGCAATACTAAATAGTTGGCAACTTGTTATACTATGTGTCCTGCTGGTGGCCATCTTGGATAGAATGTGATCTTGTCATACACTGTTTTTAAAGGGGATCACCAAAGACTATTGTCAACAAGTTTGGTTATTAACTGGCCCATGAGGATGATCTTTGAATGGTGTTTCCCATAGCTATGTTCTCGGCTTAAGAGACCTTGGATGTGTTGCCGACTTGTCAGTCATAATGTTGAAAGGGTCCACAAAAGGAATAATATAAACAATTTTGGTACAATTTGCAAAATGGTTTCAGAGGAGATCATTGATAGAAAAGTTAACGATATGCAAACGACAATGAATGTTAAGTGATATCAAAAGCTCGTTCTGGCTAAAGCCAGTTGAGCTAAAAGTTTAGAATTACCTAAAAGATTTTCAATAATAAACAATTAATACTGATTGGTTCCTTGTAAAGCAGTCTTTGAGGAAATCCCATCTGTCACTGAAATATTCTGTTTATATTTTCATGTAGTTATTACTGTGGACGCCTTTGGCCTTTGGTCTGGCATAAATTTGAGATTTCAATTTCAGTTTCATTTACTGTAAACGTGGTTATTTTCGCGGGGGGTTAATTTCACGATGTGTCATACCCAAACATTTCGCGTGGTTATAATATTCGCGGATCTTCGAAATTTATTGTAAAACATTTGTTATTAAAAGCATTCGCGTGGGGGTTATATTCACGTAAAATTCCAAAACGCGAAATAAGCGAAAATTTCCCCCATGCGAAAATTTCCACGTTTATAGTATACTGAATGATTTTATTTTATTTTGTAGAAAAATGTATGTATGCATTTTGTTTCCTTGCTTAAGGAGGTTCGCTACTCCATTTGAAAATAAATAGGATTTCAAATAAACATGATTGTTAGTTAGAAAATTAAAAAAGAAGTAATTTAAGTGAAAAAAATTGATAGGTTGATGATCTCGTTTTTGAGATTTAAGTGATTGAAAATTTGGCGGGAAACTGAACTCCTCTGATTTTTCATAGGATTAACATTAGCAAGATTTGACTATGAATGAATGTGACATAATAAATAGAATTCAATGAATTTTTTACAGAATGCTCAGAAAGATGTATAAAATGAAATTATGGAAAAAAATAAGGGGGTCATTGGGCAAAAAATTATAATGCTTGTAAATGGATAAAACCCAAGGATTCCGAAAATCTGACAGAAATCCCAAAATGTGAGGAGCAAACCTCCTTAATATACTTTGAAAATTAAATAGTACAACTGAGATCTAGTGTAAAATGTTTCCTAGTGTACAATATTGTTGACTAAATGTGAGCTAATTAATGTTCTGTCATCTGCCACCAAATAATGAAATGTTATATTTGATGTAAAATTGATGAGCTGATAGACTGATTTGGTTTAACACCATATTCAGTAAAAATTGACATTATTTTAATATAAACATTACCCGCAGCTAGTTTCTAGCATGGATCCTTCAACCTGTAATGATGCCATACCGAAGTCTGCTACCCGTATATTGTTTTTGTCATCTAAAAGTAAATTTTCTGGTTTGAGATCACGATGACTGTAAAAGAACAAAAATATAACATGATTAAAGGTTTAATCAAAATATTAATACATTTTATTATACTTTATGCAAATTTCTTTTATTATCCATTTATTTCATTGGACAAGCTGCATTTGTTAATTTTGACTAATCCTTAGTTAGCCCCGCCCATCCATAGCAACGGGTGTTAATGTCTTAAATTAACACCCGCTCAGCCCGAAGTTTGCCGATCTTAAAAAATTAACACCCGCTCAGTCCGAAGTTTGCCGATCTTTAAAATTAACACCCGCTCCGACTGAAGTTTACCGATTATTATTCCCACTTGAGAAAGAGTATAAAAACAAACCATGTGACATGTAATGTTATTTCTTTTCAATGTTCTTGTTCTAGTTATTGTTTTTAACGCTTTTTCAACTCGGCATTCAGTATAATAAAAATCATATTGCTC
>MJUU01031399.1:197210-214668 GCA_002080025.1 Modiolus philippinarum | reverse complement strand
ATGTGTAGTTCCAACAAATAATCTGAGAAACAGTCTTATATGTAATACTAATCTATTTTTAGCAACTGTGACCTTGACCTTGGGGGTATCAACGCTAAAATCTATGAGATTATGTCTATTGTGATAATTAAGCAAGTGACCAAGTTTGGTTTTGATCAGATGCAGAATACTCAAGTAATCGTTCGGAAACCAAAATTTTATTGAAATTTTAGTCTATCTTTAGCAACTGTGACCTTGACCTTGATGCTACCATCCCAGAAATCAATAGGCTTTTGTATTGTGTGATAAGCAAACACGTGACCAAGTTTGGTTTTGATCCAATGTAGTATACTCAAGTTATCATCCGGAAACCAATTTTATTGAAATTTTAATCTACTTTTAGCAACTGTAACCTTGACCTTGGGGGTACCAACCTGGAAATCGATAGGGTTCCGATTGGGTGATAAGCAAGCATGTGACCAAGTTTGGTTTTGATCCTATGTAGTAAACTCAAGTTATCATCCTTAAACCAAAATTTTATTGAAATTTTTATCTATTTTTAGCAACTGTGACCTTGACCTTGGGGGTACCAACCCTGAAATCGATAGGGTTCTGTCTTCGGTGATAAGTAAGCATGTGACCAAGTTTGGTTTTGATCCGATGTAGAATACTCAGGACGAACGTACGGATCAGGGTAAACCTTAATGCCCCCGACCGCCTAGCGGCGGGGGCATAAAAAGGATAATTCTCCTGTGATAAATAGGCACTGCAACTGGTTTGGTTTTGATATAATGTGTAGTTCCAACAAATAATCTGAGAAACAGTCTTATATGTAATACTTATCTATTTTTAGCAACTGTGACCTTGACCTTGGGGGTATCAACTCTAAAATCTATGGGATTATGTCTACTGTGATAAGTAAGCAAGTGACCTAGTTTGGTTTTGATCAGATGCAGAATACTCAAGTAATCATTCGGAAACCAAAATTTTATTGAAATTTTAGTCTATTTTTAGCAACTGTGACCTTGACCTTGGTGGTACCATTCCAGAAATCCATAGGCTTTTGTATTGGGTGATAAGCAAGCACTTGACAAAGTTTGGTTTTTATCCGATGTAGTATACTCAAATTATCATCCGGAAACCAATTTTATTGAAATTTTAGTCTATTTTTAGCAACTGTGACCTTGACCTTTGGGGTACCAACCTGGAAATCAATAGGGCTCTGTCTTGGGTGATAAGTAAGCATGAGACCAAGTTTGGTTTTGATCCGATGTAGTATACTCAAGTTATCATCCAGAAACCAAAATTTTATTGAAATTTTAGTCTATTTTTAGCAACTGTGACATTGACCTTGGGGGTACCAACTCGGAAATTGATAGGATTCTGTCTTGGGTGATAGGCAAGCACGTGACCAAGTTTGGTTTTGATCCTATCTAGTAACCTCAAGTTATCATCCGGAAACCAAAATTTTATTGAAATTTTAGTATATTTTTAGCAACTGTGACCTTGACCTTGGGGGTACCAACCTGGAAATCAATAGGGTTCTGTCTTGGGTGATAAGTAAGCATGTGACCAAGTTTGGTTTTGATCCGATGCAGGATACTCAATTTATCATCCGGAAACCAAAAAGATTGATGACGGACATACGGACGGACGTACAGATATACGTAAGGATGGACGTACGGATCAGGGTAAACCTTAATGCCCCCGACTGCCTTGCGGCGGGGGCATAAAAATTGAAATTTCCTATATGTGATGAAACTGTAGGTCCTGTAACTTTATTTTCCTGCCCAATTGTCCTGCAAGGCCTCTAGATCTGGACTTTTCAATTTGTCTGAGATGTGTGCCCTGTGTTTGTCTATATGTTTTAATTCACTGTCCACAAGCTTGAGACACAAGTCCTTTTATGGGATCATGGATAACAGTGATTGTAAGAGCACTTTGCCAGATTGTTGACATTCCTGCATCAATGACCAATAAAGACAATGATGTAGCATTTACTCAACATCTAGCTTAGAATTCCACTAAAACCTTGCCAGGGACCTTCTTGAGCTTACTATGAGGTATGAGCAAAGTTCATTGTTGAAAGCCTCACGGTGACTTCAAGATGAAGAACAACAAGAAAAGCATTGTTCAATTGTTGGTTTTACCATGTACTTTTACATGTTTTAGAGACTAAGTCTCAAGTGCATTGACACCATATCTTTTCATTATTTGTTTTGTAACTTTATCATGTTTATACTGTATTATATATACATACAAGTATTTTTTGTTTTCATACACATCAAACAGTCCTAGTACATGTGGATGTTCTATCAACTTCATAATGGCAATTTCTCTTTCAACCTGAAAAATAAATAATATAAAGCTTTTATTCCAACTACAGCATTTTATATAGTAATACTGTGGAAGTAATTTTATTCATGGTCATCAATTTTCGTGGTTTTCATATATCACTATTTCTTTGTTACTTAAATTCGTTGGTTTCAAATTCTTTGCATTAATACTTAAGGGGAAAATGTATTCCGTTGTGAACCACAAAATCAACGAAAACTGGAACCTCACCAACAATAGTATTTTCACAGTATACTGTGGCCACAAGCATTATACATGTATGATGCTGATTTATTGGAAATAATGACAAACAAAACAAACAAACACACCTTATATAATATTGATAAAGCTTTACGATGTTAAAAACAAATGGGTAAAAGTTAAATCCTATTTTTGTTTCTTGGCATTTTGTTTTTGAGCTTTACTGCTCTGTAATTCAGTAATAGAAGATATCTTTCTTCACAGGTGGGCATGGTGAATGAAAGAATATAGAGTAAATGCACACAAGACAAAGTCTCTACAAATACATGGTAAAAACAAGCAAAGAACAACGCTTTTTTTGTTGTTCTTCATCTTGAAGAATGTTTTTTTTTTTTTTTAAAGAATTTTGTAAAACACTTTCCATAAATCAATCATCTCAAGTTTTCGTACAATCTCCATTAGTTCCAGAGAAGAAAAACAATTCTTCCGTAAATGGTGGTTTACAGTGGGAGATGACCCATGTGAGATCGATGCACGCAATCTCATCTCACACCGGTAAATGACCAACCAGACGTGTTGATTTTTGTGATACAACAATCGTAACCATGACTTAACGTCATGAAACACCTGACGTCACAATGTAAAGAATACTCAAATGGCGACAACGTTGCTCAAACAGTAAAGGTTACCAGACGTTTCTTTTCGCTTTTTACGGAAGAAATAGGATCTTGTGCAAGATCAAACTAGAGGATGACATGCTCCCGCACAAGGTTAAATCAAATTGGGAATTGTTAGTAATATTTGTGTCTGTAAGACACATATGATGCCCCCGCAAAACACATGTCTTTCTAGGTTGCACAGATTAACTATGTACCCTCTATTACTAAATCACCAAAAAATTAAAAGTTGAACAATGTATATTTTTGAAAAAAAAAAAATGAACCGAAATCAAAATACATACCACATGCACATCTTCAATATAGGTAAAAATGAACTGCAAAATAAAAGCTTCCTAGCATTAAAACTATAGGAGGAGTTGTGTACACTCTATTAATAATTCACCCAATAAATGACTAAGTTCAACATTGTGTATTTTTTCCAAAAATGCATCAAAATCAAAATCCTTCCCACATGCACATCTTCAATATAATTACAAATGTTTTGCAAAATAAAAACTTCCTAGCATAAAAACTGTAGGAGGAGTTGCTTGGACAAACAATGTACAACCTATTACTAAATCATCACAAAATGACGAAGTTCAACAATGTACAATTTTGACAAAAATTAACCAAAATCAAAATCCTTACCACATGCACATCTTCAATACAGGTACAAAACATCTGCAAATTAAAAACTTCCTAGCATCAAAACTGTAGGAGGAGTTGTGTGGACAAACTATGTACCCTCTATCACAAAATCACTAAAAAATGACAAAGTTCAACAATGTATATTTTTGACAAAAATTAACCAAAGTCAAAATCCTTTCCACATGCATATCTTCAATCTAGGTAGAAATGATCTGCAGAATAAAAACTTCCTAGCATTAAAACTGTAGGAGGAGTTGCACGGACAAACTATGTACCCTCTATGAAAAATCACCAAAAATGACTAAGTTCAACAATGTATATTTTTAACAAAAATGCACCAAAATCAAAATCCTTATCACATGCACATCTTCAATATATGTACAAATGATCTGCAAAATAAAAACTTTCTAGCATAAAAACTGTAGGAGGAGTTGCACGGACAAACCATGTACCCCCCTCGGACGGACGGACAGACGGGGGTAAAACAATATGCCCCCCCCCCCGACTTATCATCGCGGGGGCATAAAAAAAGATCAGGATATCTTTCACTTACAGTAAGAAATTCTACGTCTTTTCCTCTCGTTTTGCTACGTACCCGCTCCACTCGAGAAAAGACGAAATTTCTTACACTTGTGTAAGATATCCTGATCTTTAATCTGACCTTATGCAAGATCCTATTAATCTTTGAAGGTCAATAACAAAGGACAGAACAGATGGACAACAGTATTGGCAACACTCTACACTGACTGTTTGGAACAAGTGAGCTAAAAATCAGAAACACCAAAAAAAGCATAAATTGCAAATAAAGAATAGTAGAAGACATTAACTCATATACCTTAAAAGCTTTGCTGTGTAACATGATTATTAATCCATAACAATTTGTTTAGTTTACATTTATTCTTGAATTTACCATAGTCATATATAGTTATGCAATTTGTTCTACATAAATCCCTCAAGTAAAACAAATTTCTAAAATCCATTGAAACTTGAAATGTAATGATGATTTTGACATATTATTACATAAGAGTTCTAAATAAGATTGTCTCCCTTGGGAAGATGTATATTGTAACGTGTTCTAGAAGCAGTAATTCTCAAGTATAGAAGAATTTATTGTAGAATTTATTGTTATACTGTTTCGAATTGAAGAATTCTGCATTATCAAGACAGCCACAAGCAGCATTCCATGTAATCATCTGCCATGAACTGGAACCTCATTTGTAGTCATCTGCTAATAACACAAACATCCCTACAACGCGGTATTCTTGGGACTTTTCATTCAGTCGGCAATGAAATGCCCATGTATCGAATGTAGTCTCCCGAATTAACACGCCTTTATCACTTATCGCCGAAAGAATGACAAGACCCGAGAATCCTGTGTAGATTATTTAAATTTAGAATGTGAAGGTCATGGTAGTTTCACATTCAAGTGTCATGAACTGTTATAAATAGCAAATACGAGTAAACAAATCAAGATAAAGGTTTGATGTGGGGCTTTCTTACGATGAAAACTTTGTTTTCTGTTAAGAAAATCATTCGGGAAAAGAATATAAAAGGCAGAATTATAAGATTTGGTTATTTTATGGAGAAAATTGAAAACAAAGCAAGTGGGTTGTCAGGCATAGGATTTCCCTTTTGTTTTTTCTCCCAGATTCATATTGGATATAGTAAACTATTTTTTTTTTCTAGGCCGGAAGCAAGTCCCTGTGGCATAACTCCAGAGCCTCTGAAGCCAAAATTAGTCTTGAACTGAGTTTTGTGGTAAACAACTTACAAACCAAGTTTGAAGACTATGTTATTTCATTAAGTTATCAGTCAGAAACCCTAAAATTCACAAAATTTCGAAGTATCAAGGGGCATAACTCCAGAACCCCTTGGACCTCTGAACCCGAAATCGAACTCGGCCAGAGTTTTGTGGTAAACAATTTACATACCAAGTTTGAAGTCAGTATGTTATTTTGTTCACAAGATATCAGTCGGAAACCTTCGGAGGAGGGACTGATGGACAGACTGATGGAAGGACACAGGACTGAGGGTATCACATAATACCTTGTCACTACATGTGGTGAGGTATAAAAAAATAGACACTGGTCTATTATTGATTCATGTTTTTTTTTTAAATGGTGTCTCAAAAATTATAAAATATTTTTATTATAATATTTATTTATTTTTTTAAATTCAACTAAATGGATGTCAAATCTAACTTATAACATCAGGAATTCTTTCCCCAACCTTATCCAAGTTAATTCAATCCTGTCCTTCATGAGAGCAAATCAATATCTGTATACCGGTGTATATATATATATCAAGTTCAAGGCAGACCACAGAAAGTAATACTTATAGATAACATTGTCTAATCCAATAATATCTCCCAGCATCAGCTTAGAGGACGAATTCTCCGAAGTACTTGGCTTGTGTACAGACTTGGAATGATTTAATTGTTGACCAAGGACATAATTGTTTTATAGGCACAATTATGTTCCTGGTCAATACAGACATTTATAGATCTATCCATTCTTCATGTTCGAGAAACACTAATAGTGACAAAGTAGCAGTATTCAAGCAGAGACTTAAATATTAGCCCCCAACATCCATCCCCACTCTGACCCTGCCTCCCCAAGACAGATTTTTAAGACAGGGTACTGCCTAGTCTCGAATTATTCAACAGCCAAATTTTTTCAACACTTTTCATTTTTTCAGAAAAATCAAAATTTTGATATCCTCAATTTTTCGACTATCTTCAAAAATCGTCTGGTGAAAAAAATCTAAGTTGATTAATTTGAAAGGAAACTGCAATAACTGTAAAATGGTTTTTCAAGTATTATATGTAGTCATATTTCAATGAAAGCTAGAGTTTGGAGCGTGTTTCCAACTATGCAGTAAAGAAATTGTCCCAGTTACACTGAAAATATTTCAAAGAAATTTCTCTATTTCAAGCTGTAAGCTAGAATCCTTACAAATTCTTAACCTGTTTCCAAAAAAATTTTTCTAAAGCGATCATTAACAATAAAACTAGTCACAATGTTCTGACACATGTATGCAAATGCTCATCTTGCCTGTTGTTAGAATGTAAATAAACTTTTTGGATGGGTTAAAAAAGTAACAATACTGACATGTCAGTTGGTAATGGGTCTGGAGCTGGCATGTTAGCTAACTGCTAGTAGTCTCTTGTGATTTCATGTTTATGTCCCTATATTTAGTTCTTTCAGTTTCATTTTTCACAATTGACTCAGTCCTGTTGCCAACTGAATTTTACTGTTGCTACGATTATTTTTTTGATTTATCACATTGGCTATAGGGGGAAGGTTTAGGCCAATAAAACTAGTTTAACCCCGCCGCAGCAGGTTTGCGCCTGTCCTAAGTCAGGAAATTTATTAAGCCTTTGTGTGTCTTGTCTGTTTTCTAGTTAGTTCACTTTATGTCTATGGGATTCTAGGATGATGTTTATTTCACCGAACTTGATTACTGTTTATTTAGGGGCCAACTCCGACCTGCAGTTGGGTGTGGGTTTTCCTCACCGTTCATTGAAGATCTTATGGTGGCTTTGATTTGTTATTACTCCCCCTTGGGTCGTTGTCTCTTTGACATATTCCCCGTTTCCCTTCTTTTTCCTATGGTAACTAGATGAAACTCAAATCTAAGTTAATATATATTCTGATGATTATTTCATGCAGTTGGCGTCTCATCGACAAATAGACCTCAGTATCACTATGAAGTTCAATGTTATCACCAACAATTCAAACCAAGCTTGGCATGAATCATTGTGATACTTATGAGGTGCTGAACAAGTGTTGTGACTTTGGTACTGAGTAGCCATGACTCATCCAACATGGCCGCAAACATAAAACTTAGTTTGGCATTATTGGACACTACAGCAAATGCATACAAAGATCTTCTAGACGATTTTAACCAAACTTGACATGAATGATATTTATGAGGTGCTGAACAAGTGTTTTTGGTGACCATCTGTCATCCTACTAATGGCAGCCCCAGGGAACTTGGTTCAACATTGGACACAAAGGGAAATGTATACAAAGATCTTCTTCTACAGAACTACTAGATGGATTTATTTTCAGTTTCTTCTTTTTTGCTCTGAACATGCTTAAGTGAAAAGTTACCAGAAAAATTAATTTCACATTTTGAAAAATTTGACACTTGTGTTTCAACAATTGTCCAACACAAAAAAAATTTCAGAAAAATCTATAATAGGATATTCATACATTTCCCATACAAACATCAAAGGTGACTTGCATGAAAATGTTATGCTTCTGGATTCAATTTAACCAATCACTTCTGCTTTCCTTTTTAGATTCTATTGGTAATTTGTTCTCCATCAGATTTAACACATGATCGGTATATGGATTTCCAAATGTTTTGATTTGATCTGCACTGAGGAGACATAAGTTGTCGAAATGCGCATATGCAGAAATTAAATTTACAGTAATCTTGGTATTTTGTTATTTCTTACCACTAGGCCCATGCCACTGCTGGTGGACTGTTAGTCCCTGAGGGTATTCATCAACCCAGTAGTCAGTACTACAGTGCTGCCCCAAGAACCGATTTTATTTGGAAACTTGCAATATCTAAATTTAAGAAATTTTTGTTTAAAACAAAGGAGTATATCTCCCTCTCTCAAAGCTCTGTCTTCAGCTAGTATTTGGATTTAAATTCCTATTTAGATTCTATTGGTAATTTGTTCTCCATCAGATTTTACACATGATCGGTATATGGATTTCCAAATGATTTGATTTGATCTGCACTGAAGAGACATAAGTTGTTGAAATGCGCATGTTCAGAAATTAAATTTACAACAACCTTGGTATTTTGTTATTTCTGCACAGGGTTAAGGTGAAACATAACTATACCAACAACAACACTATCAATCATTTCTTAAACAACAAGTATTTCCTCCCAGGTTCAGAGGGATTCGACAACTTTATCACTTGGTGACAAAAAGACTATAAGATGCCTTAATTCACTAGTCCTTCAAAGATTTTACCAGCCCAAAATAAATACAGCTTTATGGAATCTTCCAAATTTGCTATCTTCATGGACTATCAACATGATCAATTAAAAAAATTGACATCTTGCATTGGGGCCTCTTGTCTGCACCAAGAGCAGCATCAAAAATCTGAAAGCTTATTGCACATCAACAGACTATATGCAACAATTCTACAAAAAAATTAAACAACTAAATCCAAAAGTGTAGGAGTTTGAGTCACAAGAAAAGTATGACGGACAGACGGATGGACAGAGGGTATAACACATCCCTGAACTTTCTTCGAAAGTGTGGGGGATACAAAATTTAGTCCCTCCTTATTAAAATGTACTAGCCTCAGGCTAGAGGACTGCTGTTAGTGCATAACAGTGAGTTCATGATTCAAGTGGGGTTAATGGCATTTTGCTCTTCAAATTATTCAACAAATCTTAGTCAATTACTCTTTATTTATTCAGTAATGAGTTTTAGAACTTTTACTGATGCAAAATATCTGTGTTGATAACATTAAATGTAAGAGTGAGGAAATTTGCTGCTGTTTGGATGCTATGCACCTTGATGATTTAATTAAATTCACCTGCATGATATCTTATTTTTATCTAAAACAAATCTCTGCATGATCACATTTCACTGAAATGTACATTTACTTTGCATATGATACAGGAAGTAAAAAATAAATCACACAGCTTTCTATGCTTTGGAGATTACAATAGCATATTTTATGTCCCTTTGATTCCACTGTCACGAAAATATACATTACAGATGGTGAGTTTTTTCCGTCTAGTGCTTAAAAGTCTAGGTATAAATGAATAAATCTTCATAATTTGTATTCAGTGCCTATAAATATAGGAATCAAAAGATTGTAGAGCCAAAATAGCTTAAACAAAACAAAAAGAACACTTGATGCAGTGAACTTTCCAAAATAAAAGAGTATTAAATTCCTATCATCCATATAACCATCCAGTTTTTCTCTAAAATAACGATTTTGTAATGCATGCACTACAGCCTGTTTTAAGATGACTATAAGTTTTACATATATGCAGTATTTTTACCATCAAAAGTTCAATCGACCAGTATTTGCCATTATTTGCCACTTGAGCAGTATTTTCCAGGCCTGTATTTACCGGTAAATACTGCCGGTAAATACCAGGGGTGGAATTTACTGCCCTACCTTGACTAAAGGTGCCCAATGTTAAACTAAGTTCCCCACTGAAGGCCATCAAGTTTGAGGACAGATCCATCACCAAATATGGTCAG
This sequence comes from Modiolus philippinarum, assembly GCA_002080025.1. Classification (NCBI taxonomy): domain Eukaryota; kingdom Metazoa; phylum Mollusca; class Bivalvia; order Mytilida; family Modiolidae; genus Modiolus; species Modiolus philippinarum. Next base: position 204,597 of record MJUU01031399.1, on the reverse strand, counting down.
CACTTCATAAGATCCCCCCTGACAAATGGCGTGTGCAGATTTACCAATTTATTGCTATATTAATCTACCCATTTAATTAATCTTATTAAAATACAAATTGCTGGAGTATAATACCCTACCGTTGTTGTGGTACAGGGCAGCATACTTAATAAAATTGCCCATTTAATAATAAATTTGTAAGTTAACATGAAATTTATGCCCTACAACCTTACACTTACCTTCATTAGAACTGATTCACTCAATTTCTCCCGATTGACAATCTTAATAGCAACACGTTTCCCAGATACACAATGTACACCAAGTTTTACAAGTCCTGAAAAATGAAAATAATAAGCTTAATACAAAAGCTACTGTAAATTTAAATTCTGAAAATGGGCATTTCGACAACATACATTAATGTCTCTTCTGTTCAGATTCAGATCAAAACATTTGGAAGACCATAAACCGAAATATGTGGAAAGTCTGACAGAGTACTAATAGGGTCTGTAAGTCTGGTCATGTGACACTGAGAAATCACGATAAAATTGTAATTTGAAAACGTTTCCCGCCAAAATATGACGTTATAGGATTATGACGTTCCAAGTTTTTGTTTAAAATGTCATATATTTTTGTTAAATATGCAACTTCCAGGTACAACTTATGTCCCCGGAAGTTTCAAAATTGGACGAGACTTACAGATCCTATAACCAAGAGGATCTAAATGAAAAGTCGAAATCGGCATAAAGACAGATATAAACATGAGGGAGATACATCTTTGGTTTAAACAAAAATTTTTTATTAGATATATAGATATTGCAAGTATCCAAATAGAATCCATTCCCAGGTCAGCACCAAAGTACTGACTACTGGTTGGTAAAGCCCTAGGGGAATAATTGCCCACCAGCAGAGGCATCAGGCCAGTGGAAACAACTTAATATCGAAGTTGCTGTAAATCTAGTTTCATTAGATAGTCAATGATCCATTTATAGTGTATAATATAACAAAATGCAAGGAAATTTATCTAGAATAAGCAGGAAAAGCAATGATATATATTCTAGTAGCTGGGATTTTATATAACGCAGGATAGCACTTTAGCAGGAATTTTTATCACAGGATATATGCAGAAAGAAAGCAGGGATTTTTATCCTAGATGGATATAGCAGAGCTATGATTATTCCCTCCTTTTCCTTGACTTTGGTTCCATCCTTGGAAAAAACCATTCAAATAGTCTCCAAAGGTATAAATAATTGGATTATACCCAGGGATGGAAAGGAGTAGGGGCGATAAGGGCATTATTTGGCCTGAAAAATAAATTTGGTTCAATTCACAGAATTTTCTCTTTGAAATGTTCTAAAGGAATGGCTTTTCAGTAAACAGTAACATTTCTCAAATATTGATGTGTGATTACTGAGTTTTTGAGAGTAGAAGAAGGGACAAATTGAAGATTTTGTCGAAAAATTACAAATTTGACCAATTTCAACTTCTTTTTCTGTATGGGAAATGTAAAGCACATGCAAGAACCACAAAAATATTTATATTAGAGGTTCAATTCATTTGTACTAGTGAGTTGGTAAATTATCTAATTGGTTCTTGAATGTGCTCGATATTTCCAGTTAGGAAAACTGTTTGAAAATCTCCCAAATTCGGTATGTTTCCATGAAAATTCTCAAAAGTAGCATTTTTATGAAGTCAGAACTGTACATATTGTGACGTCATTGGTTCTAACTTTTGTCTTTTTTTCTGTAAATGGGATCTCAACTTTGAAAGGAACATGAAAGAAAATCTTGAGGTGCAACTTAGAAATTCACTGGAATCCACCCCTTATCGCACCTTGTCCTTATCCATGGATTATCCTTAGATATCCAAGAATTTTTTCGCACAGGATTACAGGTTGGTAGTTCAGCAGCTATGTTTCAACTACTTCTAACTGTAAACTCAATCAACCAACTGATAGAACATTATCAATATCATCTAAGGACAGTAACCATTGTTTCGCATATAAAGTTATTATTTCCATCAGATTTCAATCAATTTTTTTTACAATATGATAAACCACCCTCTATCAAATGAAAGTTACATCATCTATTACACCCGATATAAAACACCTGTCAGAAAAAAATTTGCTCCTTCTGATTAAAACGTAAACAGACTGATACAATTCCTGCTTAGAATTAATCAAACTGAATCAACCAGAAAAAACAAGTCAATCCCTTATAAATAAAAGAAAATGTGTCCATGGGACATGGATGCATCCGTGAAATGGCTATAATTGAAAAAAAGGCAAACAGGAAGAGGATGAATGACAGACTTGAATACCAGAGACACTGAACAACTCATCATACCATTTAACTTCAGACCAAATATCAAATCAATACTACATACACAAGCTGAGAAATTCTTGACTAAAATTTTCAATATACATTTGTATTGCTATTTTTGAAAAAATCAAAATTATTGCAAACAGGAAGTAGATAAATGATGGATTTGAAAAGGGGAGACACAGTTCAACTCATCATACTTAAGCTTCAGACCAAATATCAAATCATTACTACATACACAAGCTGTGAAATGCTTGATGAAAGATGTTCAGGACGGACAGATCAGATGGAAAAGGGTAAAACAGTACATCCCACTCTCCTACCGAGTGGGGATATAGAAATGGGCAAAAGACTCAAATGGCAAGGCTGTTTCAAGAATGCTGACAGTGACTGAATACTTTGAAAAGTGTGTGTAGTTTATTCCTGGAACCTTTAAGTGTCTAATGCATTGATTTTATTTCCCAAGTACAAATGTCCTTCTGGCCAGTACATAAATATCTGCAAATATTTAGTTAATATCTGAACAATTATCCAATCTCAGGTGCACTAGCAAACTTATCTGCTGACTGACAAATTCTCAAATCACTACGATTACAAATGATTGAGTTAATAAGACGGATCATTTGCCTTTCTCAGGAGCCTTCAAACTACTATAGAATTTATAACAAGGCGCTCAGACAGATCACTAAAAATACAATATATCTATATTAGATCTGTGGCTTTCTTGGTTAACTAGAGCATTGATTCAGTATACAAAACTGTCTCATCACATTCTGACGTCTGTCTAATTAGAGGAATATTCAATAAGGTCTTGGTAAAGCACTATACAAAAGGTGAACGACAATTTAAAGGCAAAATTTCACCTCCCTAGAAATATGATCTCAAGTGAATCCTCACAATAAAAGCAACAAAATCATTTCTTGCTTTATTTTTTTGCTTAATTACTTTTCATTATCTGCGACCTTTCAATGGAAATTGCTATCTAGTTAGTGGCTACTGGACACTACCGCAATGGCAGGGGAGGTTTGGTGCACCATAAAACCGGTTTAAACCATAAATTATTTTGAAATGCCTGTCCATGTGTAGTGCATATCACAAAAAAAATATTCTGGCCTGCAAAGAAGATCAAATAAATATCCCGAATTGGGTAAAAATCCCAGCCCCCCCCCTAAAGTCACATTGTCCGTGCCTTAAAATAAAAAAATTATTCATAATTTACTACTTGACTGATGTTCATAGGAGAAACATTACAATGTCAATACTATTAACTGTTACGTTATTGATGTCCTCTAGGTAAATGTATTGACTGGTCGGGTTTTCCCCACTTTTATCAATTATTCTACAATAAATATGTTATCTGCACATAATTTCCATGTATAATGTACAAAATAAGACCAGGGAATACATTTTCAAAAAGCTTCCATTCATAAGTCGTAAGAATCGGTATATTACGCAACTTACTTGTTTCGAGAAATAGATCAATGGAGTACAAAAAATGAGATATATATATATATATATATATACAAATCAAATTATGCAAATTTGTTATACAGATAACATAATGAAATCAATCTGCTATATTTTTCATCATGTTGAATGGGCCCTAAAACTAGTTTAACCCTACCTCTACCTTTTGCTAGTGCCAATACCAAGTACTGAGTTCCTTTAGCTGTTAATGTTTCCTTGTCTTTTTACTCTCATTTGTGTGTATGAAGGGGATTTCACACAACCATTGTGACCATGCAAGTTCTGTTCAGACTGATACAGATGTTTCAGAGAAGAAGATATTTGAAAGTGTTCCCAAGGGTCCAAATTTAAACTATGTTCCCTGCTTGCAGCCATATTTGATGAAATGTGAACATGCCAGACACAATTTTTAAAAGGGACCATCCAAAGACTATTGTGACCAAGTTTGGTTTCAACTGGCTCTATTTCTGAGAAGATGTTCCTGCAGGGTCCAATGTTATACTAGTATATTCCCTGCTGGTGCAGACATGATGGACAATACATTTTTAAAGGGGATCACCAATGGACTAGTACTATTGTGATTAAGTTTGATGCCGAACAGTTATTGTTTCATATAAATATCTTTGAAAGAGTTCTGACATTAAGCCCATGTTAAGCTATGTTCCTTGGTAGCACCCATTTTGGTTAAGTTGCAGACATGCCACTTTCATTTTGATTGGGACCACTACAGAACTATAGTGACCAAGTTTGGTTCTAATTGGTTCAGCATTGTCTGAAGAGCTGTTTGAATGAGTTATCCCACAGCAAAGCATTGGTTGTATATTTATATATGTTCCCACTTGGCCACTGGCAACCATCTTGGATTTGATGCTGACATTTAAAGTGAACCAACATATGACTATTGTGATAAATAACTATATACCGAATTTACTGCGAATTTAGGTTCTGCATATGTGCATTTCGACAACTTATGTCTCTTCAGTGCAGATAAAATCTAAATATTTGAAAAACCATAAAATCAAAGATGTTTAAAAACTGATAGAGAACAAATAACCAATATGATTTAAATTAAGGCCAAAATCGGCTAAGGACAGAGCTTTGCATGAGGGAGATACTCATTAGTTTTCAACAAAATTTACAAAAATTTAGATATTGCAGAGTTATGTACCAATTGGCCAAGTGGTTTCAGAGAGGGAAATCTTTCTTTGAAAATGTTGCGAAAGGGTCCAATGTAATACTATGTTTCCTGCTAAAAATATAGTCTAGCAAGAAAAGAAATCTAGTCTAGCTGACTGTTTATACAAATTGTTTTCTAGGTTTACTGAATTTTCATTCCATTTTTTTTCATAAAACACTATGATCATCTTTTGAATAAACATTATTATCACCTTCACTAAACACTTCTATACTTCTAGAAAACATGTCTCCACTAGTAGAAGCATCACAAATGATTACATTAAGTACAAAGCATATTAAATTGTATTAAGTAACCAGTTATTAACCATTCTGTTATTGTTTATAAAATCAATATGCATGTAACATCATCCAAATTAATTTTATACCAGTTATCATTTATGATACCATATAGCGGGATTTTTTTTTTTTCTTTTTTTGCATTTTTATTTTTTACTATGTACACGGCAGACGATCAGGCACAAATTTCAGCCCTCATGTAAGTTTCATCACACATTCAAAAGCATTGCATAAACTATAAAAATGCAAATTATAAACATAGCCACTTTTTCACTGCCCTGTTTTAACCAAAATCTGTAAAATCAAAATTCTAAGTATCAGGTGCACATCTACACCAGGTGAACATAATATCTTGAAAGTTTGGTTGGAACTGGACTAGCAGTTTTGAAGGAGTTGTGGATTCAAAAGAGACATGCAGACTCACAAATGAGCAATTTTGGCTCCATGAACCTCTAAAATCTGTAAAATCAAAATTCCAAGTATCAGGTGCACAACAGCACCAAGTGAACAACATATTATGAAAGTTTGGTTGGAATCAGACAAGTAGTTTTGAAGGAGTTGCAGATTCAAAAACTGACAGATGACGCAAGACGACGACGACAACACCAACGTAAGACGACGGATAGTTATCCCTATGTGTCGACTCTGCTTACAGCAGGCAACACAAAAATCACAATAAAAAGCAGATGTGAAAATATCCCTATATACGGTATATACAGTAATAAGGGAAACAGTTCAAACTTTAGAAGCAGTTTTATTTTCGTTATTTACACTTTAAGGAATGAAGCACGAAAATAAAACTGTCGGGAATATTTTGAGGCAGTTAGATGATTGCGAAGATTGACCAAAATATGTGAATTCACGACTGCACAAAATGAAAAAAAGTTTTAAGCCATTACATTCTAGTGGTGGTTTGATTGTGCCAGTACATAATATGGATTTATAAAAATAGCTTACAGAATGTTATTTTCATTTCAACCGATAAGAAATTAACTTATCATAGCTATTGACATGATCGTAGAGTACTTTACTCTCATTTTTTTTGGAATGGACAAGTTAACCCCAATCACCTCAATCCCCCTTAATTAATAAATAGAATTTTTACCATTAATTGTCAATCAAATAGAAAATTTAATATTTTCAGAAAAACTTTACCAGGGAATTCAGAAAACGTTTCCTTATATAATTGGAAACTAATAAAGGCTGCAGATATACATTGTAAATAGTATTGTGGATAATGTGATTTGTCTATTAAATAATGAATACATAACACAGCATGTAATATATGTGTAATATGTCTGAATGGGAGATAACCCACTGTCTGTACCTATCTGAGGGTGATTGATTAGTTTATTTGACAAATCATAAACAAAATTAAGGGGAAATAACTACCGTAGGTAATTGGTTTACCAGAGACATAATGAGGAAACCTGCTGATGAGCACAAACCATATTTCTAGTTGGGTAATTAGGGTTAATTTTTGTCATAATTCATAAATAATACAATAAATCATATTACCCTAAATCCATGCATATGCCTTGTACTAATGAATCATGGTGAAGCTATTCCTATACATTAGCCTAAAATTCTTGTTATTTTTACATGTAATTTGCATAAAATAAAAAAACAAGAGTGGACCCTAAAAGATGTCTCGCCCGTCCCTGCTTGTCACTAAAACAGTCATGTACTCAGTCTGTGCCTTTAGCCACTAGCCCTACGCCCGAGACTAGTAAAATCAGTCTCGGGCCAGTAAAAATTTGAAGCCACTAGCCCTGTGGGCTAGTTAAAATTGTACCTTATTAACAAAGAATCTTCTATAAGGGCTAGTGAAATTTAGTGCGGGCTAGTACAACACAGGACCTTACTAGCCCCTTCGGGCTAGTGAATGAAAAAGTTTTTGGCACAGACTGTGTACTACTCAAGAGCAACCTACAAGCCAAATATTATTACCATACCACTTACAGTTATTAAGAAAATATTCTAATAAAACACTCAATTTTGTTCACTAGACCATGAAAATGAGGTCAAGGACAAAAGCCATATGACAGACTGACATTGACTAACCAAGACCAAGCTATATACCAAATATCATTGACCTATGGCTTGTAATTATTGAGAAACAGACTTAAGCAAAAAAACTTAACCTGGTC